>MU728737.1:77241-296429 GCA_026770625.1 Nicotiana glauca
ATATATATATATATATATATATATATATATATATATATATATATATATATATATATATATATATATATATATATATATATTGTTGCCTGAGAATTTTAAATGTTGACATTGCCTTTCATGTCTTGATACTAATCGATAAGATAATGAAAAGTAAAATCTTGGAACCTCCTTATTATTTGAGAAGGTGTTACCTGTTATTTTGCTCTATGTGTTATAATTGCTAGATAAATCCATGTTTCCCTCACATCTCCACCATATTATTATTGGACCTCTAGTAAGTGTAGAAGTTGAGCATCTCATCTCTACTTTTTCGAGATTAGACGAGATACTCATTGAGTACACGTTGTTTTCATACTCATACTACACTTCTGTGCATTTTTGTTGCACAGGTATATGTAACCCTAGTGGCTTACTGGGCGTAACAGCGCGGATGATTCTAGGACTAGGTGAGTTGTATTATTCGAGGCGATCCGTAGCTATTAGAGTCCCCTTCAGTATATTGTATTTATTTCCTATCCACTGTATTTCAGACGGATGTTGTATTTTATTTCCTTATCAGTAGATGCTCATGCACTTGTGACACCAGGTTCTGGGAGGATTTATGGATAATAAATCTTTTATTGACTTTATATTCATTTTGTAAATATTTTATTTATTTAATATTTAACGTATAAGAAAAATGATTTCCGCAAATACTATAACTGAAATTTAATTATGCATTCTTCGTTGGCTTGCTGATAGCGGTGTCCGGCTCCACCACGACCCTTAGTTGATTTTTGGTCGTGACAACATGGTATCATAGCACTAGGTTCGTAGGGTCTCACGAGTCATGACCAAGTCTAGTAGAGTCTTGCGGATCGATACGGAGACGTCTGTACATATCCTTGGGAGGCTACAGGGCTATTGGAGTACTTCGCTTCTTGATTCCTTATCATGCGATTTGATTCCTGTGAGGCTTATGCCTTTCTTTCTTCCTACTCAATCTTTTGCGACGCGAAACACTTGTTATAAATAGAGAATTGAAGAGTCGTAGTGGTACCATAGAAGTGATACGGGATGTTTCTCCTGGTATAGCTGATCGAATTATTATCGTCACTTTATGGAAGAATATTTTATTGTTTCAGCCCAGTAATGGTACTTCTGAGGGATCTGGGGCTAGGCACAAGTTGCCACGTTGCTTATGAACAATTGTTTTGTGGTATTGTTATAATGGTAGGATATTTTGCCCACGTGTCGGGACAGTGAATGACTTGAAGGGAGGTTTACTCAGTGTATAATCAAGAGATTCAGTATTTTATTCCCGGCAGGGGAAAGGCAGTCGGACTAAGGATGGTCGGATGTGGATTGGTGGAAGTAATGAGACTTGGTATTTGCAAGCGTGGTAGAGTTTTCTTATATGATGAGGTGTTGTTGTCCTTGTTGGATGTACTAGATTTGTCGGTGTTATGATCTTCTATAATTCGCCTCTGGAGCAGGATATTGCAGGTCGGTATTGAAGAAGTGACGGTTAGATGTCGTGAAGCAAGGTGGTTCAGGGTTGAATCGGCAATTATATTATTGGCAGCTTGAGAAAGATGATCTTCCAAAAGGGGTAAAGTTAGAAGCAATTGTGGGTTCAAGTGCCCTGAAGATAGATTTTATTTAAGTCATCAACTGAGCAGCAAAGGATGAGGAAAGATATGTGGGAAGTGTCAGGCAGTGGCTAAAACTTTAAAAAGGCCAGGTATAAGAAGCGCAGGTCGAGCGGTTGATTAAGGAAGTGAGTTTGTCCAAAGTGGGAGAGCGACGGAGTTGCGTGGGGGCTTGGTGGTAGGATGAGTATGTGCCTTAAGGAGAGTTTGTGTCGAATTGAGAATTTTAGTGATTGGTGATTGGGGTCTACGAATCTTGTTTGAAGTTTGGGGTATTATGCGGCAGGAAATTTGAGTTAACGAAAAGGAGCTGCTTAAAAGAAAGAGGGATGCAGCATAACTTCTAACTGGAAGGATGTTGCTGCACATTTAAATGATGTCCATGAGAGATAGATGGAATTATGCAGCAGGAGAGTGAGCTCAGACTTAGGATGAGGTATTGATGTCGTAGTGATCGTACACCGTGAAGCAGCATTGGAAGATGCCGGAGGGAGATTTCTATAGGTGGGTTACCCAAGTGAGCAGTTTAGCAGTCGTGTGGTTGGCGAGGCTTCTGCGAAGAATTCAATCTATTATATAGCAAAGAGATCGATTGTGCAAATGTGTTTGATGAGGCAGAATATAAGAAGGGGTTTTTACAGAAAGGTTTCGAGAACTTTGGTTGTTGATTACGCAAGGTTATGTCAATAAGAGATAAAAAGGACGGATGAGTCCCAGGGTTGTGAAATAACGGCTTCATGCAAAGTGGGAGAGTTGCACTGCTTATGATTGGGTTTCATGGTTAACTACTTGCGAAATGTTTTGCTATTAGCATGTCGATGGGCTATTTTAGCTATAGGAAAGGACCGTAAGTGGTAATTTGAGCCAATGATTTGTCAAAATACGTGTTATGGTTTGCCTTATAGGCATGTTCAGACTTGGGGAAAGATTCAGGATTTGTTCTTTGCGTAGATGCGGGTTTCCAAGGGAAGTGATTCTGTCGGGTTCTCCGTCAAGGGGGCATGCTTGTGCCTGAAAGAAGCATGGGGTTGAATATATTCGGGCCACGTCAGAGTGGGCGGCTCTCAGCAACGGTCCTAGTGGATTCAAGGGTTAAGTGTGGTGCCTAATGATTTCGAGCCTATAGGTACGGGTAAGAATCAAGCTAGATAGCAGCCTATGAAAAGAGGCACAAGATGTTCTGTGATGTTTTGGCTTGCGATGTAGCAATTGGGAGGTGTGAAAATAGTTCGTGGTATTTGAGACAACATGGTCTCGTGATTCAAGGTCACTCGATATGAGTGCAGATGGAGTATGTTATGTGTTGGATGAAATTAGTATTATTTCTAAGGCAATCGGGGTGAATTGAAATAACATAGATTGGTTAGCCATAATCTAGTTAGCATATTGGTGGTACAGATCTGCTCTTTCATCATGATTAAGTTATGCAAGTGATCTGTGGCGGTGCGTATGAGGCTTGTCAGCCACCGTAATTGATATTATTTTGAAGCATTCTACTGTTATGGATTGTTATGTGGAAGTGGATTCGGGAAGTGCTATGGTTCCTTAGACCACTACTTAGCGATTTGTGTATTTCCACGGTTATAAGAATTTGCCTGTTTGTTGCTATGTTTCTCCTGAAGTGAGTTCAGTGAAAAGCTTTTATGTGATGAAGTGTTGACCTATTAGCAGTTTCGGGTTATGATAAGGGTCATGTTCTATCGTACATTGGCATGTTGGGTGCAGTGACTAGTATGGGATTTGAAGTGAAAAAACAAGGTTGCAGTTTGGTGCTGACAAGGATTTCACGACCTCGGATGAGCACGAAAGGAGTTTCGATATTTAAAGTAAGTGGTATTGTCATCAACTTCACCTAAGATCTATGTTTTGTGAAAAAGGTTTTTCATCCTGGTTAGGGTTTCTTGATCGCTTTTCAGCGTTAGTGCGGCCAATGGTTTGGATGTGTGCACCTCTTATGTGTTTCGGAAGGTTGTGGGAGCGAGTCCCACAAGAAGATCGTATAAGTGTGACATTTAGTCACTTGATTTATTAAAAAAGTTAAACTAAGTATGAAGATTTGTGATGATATCGATAAGTTGAGGATATATGCCTGGAGGGCACTCAGTTACTGAGTTGTAGACTGTGGATGAGTACTCTAGTTATGATGGTTGTCCTTGTGTGTTATTAGAAGAGGGAAATTAGTATGGACCTTTGAAAGGTTATTGACTTAGTTTGATATTATCAGGATCGACTTGAGGTCAGTGGATGGATTTAAATGTGAATTTGGGCTCTATGTCAGGCCAATTGTGTTCATTTCATAATGCGCTCCTTATGGAGTTGTCAGGGTGTTATTTCGTTGTAAGATATTTCATGTAGTGATGCATTATGTTGTGTGAGTTGTGAGACGGCTTGAGAAATTTCTTATGTGTTGAGGATCTGCGTAGAAATGATGTATTATGAGCAAGATGGCTCTTGAGATTCATATTGTATATCGCACCTCAGTTGTGCTTGAGTTTTGTAGCTTATGGCGCTATGTGTTCCCTCAGGGATGTTATTATGTATTTAGCATGCTTATGACTGATATTCAGTATTTTTTTGTAATGAGCGAATTGGGCTCGATGTGCATCTCCTTATGTGAGATTTATGTGTGGATCGGGTTGCACACCGCAACAATGTGATATTGAGTATAGTTTTCTATATGCTATCTTGTATGCCTTGATTCCTGTTTTCTAACGAAAGTCCGTATTAGCGCGTGAGTAAGGTAATTCCTTCCAGAATTCGTTTTCCTTTCGTATCGCATTCGAATTGGTGTCCTATTGGCACATTGTGGCATCATATGAGACCTTTGATTATGTTTGGGTTGGCTTATTACCTGAGCAATTTGTACTGGTGAGATGAGATTTTTGGATTTAGGATCAGTGCAATCTGACTATATGAAGTATATTATGGCGATAAGACTACTATTTGGTCCTGAATGAGGTGATGGTTTTTGTCAGGTGTATAGACCTAATGATTTTTTAACTCGGCAGTTGGTTCTGAATTTTTGCACATCTCTTCCGTCGTGGGGATATTGTAAGGGTTAGAGTAAGACCTGTGTATGTCATGGGGTGCAATGGGAGCATCAGATTAGTAAGATTTTAACTAAGTTGATCAGAAAATGTTATTGTGGTCCGGTGAGTAAAGTGATGCAAGGTGTGAATTCAACAAAGTTATACAGTCATGTTGGGGAACATCGTGTGGTGATTAATATGGTAATCCTTTGGTGGAAACAGGCCGGACATAGAATTTCGGATGTTGGAATTGGGATTTAAGGCTTATTTACTTAAACAAAAGGGAATATCTTCAAAATTGATCGAGATGATGTGCTCAACTGAGTTGTGGTGGCACGGGAAGGTTCATCAGAAGTTAAATAGCGATTTCAGACTACTTTAATATAGTTTTCATCACGTTCGAGGACTAACGTATGTTTAAGTGGGAGAGAAAGTAACGACCCGACTGATCGTTTTGAGTTCTAGCACTCTGTTCAACAATCGGAGGCCATGAGCAACTTTGTTTTAGGTATTATGACCTTTACGCATGGTCAGAATTGAATTTAGGAAAGTTCAGAGTTGATTTGGAAAGAGGATTCTCATTTCAGAAGCTTAAAGTTGAAAGAATGAACTAGGATAAGAATTTTGAGTAAACGACCTCGGAATCGGGATCTAAAGGTTCCAGCAGGTTCGTATGATGATTTTGGACTTGGGCTATGTCCAGTTCGGGTTCTGGATAACCCGGGAGTGTTTTGGAGCCTATTGTGGAAGTTAGCATTTTAGAAGAAAATTCATAAGTTTGGCTTGAAGTGCATTTCAGTGTTACCGATGTCTGTTTGGGATTCCGAGACTGTGAATAGCTCCGTATGGTGATTCTGGAGTTGGGGACATAATCATAAGTGAATTCGGAGGTCCGTAGGTCATTTTGAAGTCATTTGGCTAAAGATAGAAAATTGAAGGTTTTGAGAAGTTTGATCGGAAGTGGGCTTTTTGATATCAAGGTCGGAATCCGATTCCGAAAGTTAGAGTAGGTCTGTAATATCGAGTATGACTTGTGCACAAAATTTGAGGTCAATCAGACGCGATTTGATACGTTTAAACATCGGAAATAGAAGTTTGAAATTTTAAAGTTCATTAAGTTTGGATTGGTGGTCGATTCATGATTTTAGCGCTGTATGATGCGATTTGTGGCTTTGAGCAAGTCTGTAATGTGTTTTGGGATTGGTTGATATGTTTGGTTGGGGTCCCAGGGGCCTCGGGTCGATTTCGGGTGATTAACAGATCAAAATTTGGAATAGTTGAAGAATCTGGTTGCTGGTATTGTCGTTTCTGCGGTGGGTTAACTGTAGAAGCGGCCCGCAGAAGTGGAAAGGAGCTGTAGAAATGGATTGTTGGTCAAGGCTCGAGGATTGCAGATGCGGTCAAGATTTCGCATAAGTGGGACCACATCCGCGAAAGGATAGTTGCTGAAGCGGAAGTGGGGCAGTTGGAGAGGACTGCAGATGTGGTCAATGTTCCGCAGAAGCGGGACCACATATGCGGATGGTGTGCCATAGATGAGAAAATGGGAGGCCTGATAGGTAACCGCATAACCGCTATTTGGATCGCACCTGCGAAACCGCAGTAGCGGTCGTTGGAGCGCAGGTGCGAAAAATGCTGGGGGCAAAATGGGTTTTTAAAATCGGGATTTTTGCCATTTCTTCTCATATTTCTTGGCTTGGGCGATTTTTGGGGGAGCTTCTAGAGGGATTTTTGTC
Organism: Nicotiana glauca; assembly: GCA_026770625.1. Classification (NCBI taxonomy): domain Eukaryota; kingdom Viridiplantae; phylum Streptophyta; class Magnoliopsida; order Solanales; family Solanaceae; genus Nicotiana; species Nicotiana glauca. The sequence goes on from MU728737.1 coordinate 83,638, forward strand.
ATCAATGATAAGGTAAGTCACCCCCACCTAATTTGAGTTAAGTACATCAACTATGTATGGATTTGAGCATTTAAATTAGAACAAAATTAAGGTTTTGGTGGAAAACCTAGAAATTTACATTTCTTGTAATTTGACCATGATTTTGGGTATGAAATTTAGTGAAAATTATATATTTAAGTTCCTATGGCCATGGGTAACTTTATCTTCGAAAAATTTTGGATTTCGGCCACGTGGGCCCGAGGGCATTTTGATCAACTTTTCGATCAGAGTTAGGAGTCGCTAAAAATTAGATGGTAATGAATATTTGAGCATAAATTAATGGATTTGTGTAACAGTTGGCTAGTTTTGGAGCGTGGAGCATAAATTAGAGTCTTCGGAAGGGCGTGGAATGCTGGTTATGGATCTTCGGAGCGAGGTTAGTCTCCTTTCTAACCTTGTAAGAGGGAATTGTCCCCATACGTGAAATAATTGATTATGTGCTCCTATTTGTGGGGGGCTACGTGCGCATGAGGTGATGAGAGTCCGTGCGTAGTTACTACTATGCTACTGTCTAGGTAGTTAGGACCCAAAAGCATGTTACATTTAAATTATTTATGAACCCATTGATAGCTTGAATTTCTTAAATCATATTGACTTAGTAAGTGAATTTTTAAAAGGATTAAACTTCATTTCTTAAAATTTGTTAAAGGAGAATTTGTTTTATTTGGATAAATATTCCGCGATAAGTTCTTAATTGACTGATTGAGCATGTATCTCTATGTGTACCTATGTCTCATGAATGATTCATGAGCAGGGTGTGTGTTTATTTATGGAACAGGCCGAACGCCTCGAAAGATTTAAATAGATGCATCCATAGGCGCGCTGTCGACCCTCGGCAAGTGCATAATTTATATATGTTGGATCGGGCCGTCGCCTCGGCATGGTTTTCACATGATATATATATATATATATATATATATATATATATATATATATATATATATATATATATATATATATATTGTTGCCTGAGAATTTTAAATGTTGACATTGCCTTTCGTGGCTACCAATCGATAAGATAATGAAAAGTAAAATCTTGGAACCTCCTTATTATTTGAGAAGGTGTTACCTGTTTTCTTGCTCTATGTGTTATAATTGCTAAATAAATCCATGTTTCCCTCACATCTCCACCATATTATTATTGGACCTCTAGTAAGTGTCGAAGTTGATCATCTCTTATCTACTTTTTCGATATTAGATGGGATACTCATTGAGTACATGTTGTTTTCGTACTCATACTACACTTATGTGCATTTTTGTTGCACAGGTATATGTAACCCTAGTGGCCTGCTGGACGTAGCAGCACGAATGATTTTGGGACTAGGTGAGTTGCATTATTCGAGGCGACCCACATCTAGTATAGTCCCTTTCAGTATAAGTGTATTTATTTCCTGTCTACTGTATTTTGGACGGATGTTTATTTTATTTCCTTATCAGTAGATGCTCATGCACTTGTGACACCGAGTTCTGGGAAGATTTATGGATTATTAAGTATATGTCTTTTATCGACTTTATATTCATTTTTGTAAAATTTTTATTATTTAATATTTTTATCGACTTGTGATTGAACCCCAGAGAGAGGCTTCCTATGTATCCTTTCGTAATCAAGTCGAACGTAGTTCACGAAAAACATTTTATTTTGATTTTTTCTTATTTTGTTTTGTTTTCTTTTTTTCTTTCTTTTTCTTTCTTTTTCATTTTTCATTTCTTTTTCTTTTTTTTTCTCTCTCATTTTTTCATCTTTCTCTTCCTCTTTTTTTTTTTTTCATTTTCTTTGCCTTTTCTTCCCTTTTTTCTCTTTTTTTTATACTTCTTTTTTTTTTTTTCATTTTCTTTGCCTTTTCTTCCCTTTTTTCTCTTTTTTTTATACTTCTTTTTTTTTTTTCATTTCATTTTTCAATAACACTTCCAGGTTCCAAGAGGGTAATCAAAGAATGAGATCCGTCTCAAAGGGTTGATAGTATTTGGGTAGCGAGAATGAAAGACTTCGTCATCCCAACCAGAGAATATTAGAACTATATGGAGGATCCAATATAGTACCTTTTCACTGTATTTGCATCGACAGTTGTTTTAGGGCCATTTCCTTCGATGTGTCCCAACTACAACACAATCTTTTGGCGGTACTCTTGTTGTAATGTATGGACCTTTGCAATTATGGAACCAATTTTCCTTCAGTTGTTCAAACTCTTTGTTTTATTTCCTCAAACTTATCTTCTTTGCATTTCGACTCTTGATTCATATTTCGAAGTCTGACAACGTTTTGGGATCTAGGAATGAAGTCCGCAAGCATGTCATGTTATTGAAATCTACATTTAACAGAACTGAAAAGAGAATAAGAAAAATGACAAGATTAAGAAAAGAGACATTCCTGGACAATGAAATATTAATTTCATTTGATTTTTTTTTTATTTTTTAATTTATGATTTTTTTTCAATTTTGAAGATAGAAGGGTGTATATCGGAAAGTAAGACAATAAAGTAAAACATCTGGATCACACCCTGAGATAATTCAGATGCAAAAAGGACAATAAGATTGGATACTGAGACTCCCGTCCGATGGGGAACTTTCAGGCTTGGCGACCGTTTTTTGGATTTTCTTTAGTTTCGATCATGGATGCAATGGCCTTCAATGCTGGATCAGATTTCTCAGCTTCACAAATCATTCCGACCATTGGCTCTATATTGTGGGCAGGCAACAGATTGTTCATCATATAAGGAGCTTTTTCATCCCGAAAAACGATTCTTTCAGCTTCAATCAAATCATCAACTACCCTTTTGAGGGTCTAACAGTCCTATGTACTGTGCCCCACAACTCCAGAGTGGTATTCACATATGGCATCAACTCGGTGCGAGGGCGACTCGGGGTTTGGCCGGCAGTGGGTGCAACAGATCTAGCCTGACTAGCTTTTAGAACAAGTTTGAATATGATTCACCAATAGGGGTGAACTGATTCTTTCTGAAAGGCTCTCATGGGCAAGGATTGTATTGGGGATAATTTGGTTGAGGATTATATGGATTTTGTAAGGATAGGAAATTCTAGGAGGTGGAGCTCAATTTTGTGGATAATGTTGTGGCCGAGGGTAAGGTTGCACATTCATCACCGCATATGGAGGCAGTGCCACGACGTAATCGGCATTTTGAAGGGGATAATATTATGGTGGGACGATAGGAGGAACATATGATTGGCTGAATGGACTAGGGGCCCCCCTCGAGCTGGAAGCCACCATGGCTTTTTCTTCAACCCCATTTCTGTTCATCAAATCCTCCGAACCATTTTGAGCAGACTGTGATGTGGCCTTAAAAGCAGCATGACTCAAGATTCGGCCCGTTTTTAAATCATTTTCAATCATTTCCCCAATTTTGATAGCCTCAGCAAATGTCTTCCTACGACATGCATCATGTTCTGGAAGTAGTCAGCCTCTTGAGCCTGCAGAAAAACCGTGACCATTTCAATTTCGTCCATTGGAGGCTTTATCCTAGCAGCTTGCTCACACCATTTGACAACATATTCGCGGAAGCTTTCCACGGTTTTCTTTTTCAAATTGGACAAAGTGTTCCTATCAAGAGCGATGTCCACATTATACTGGAATTGGAAGATAAAATCTCGGGCCATATTGTCCCACACATGCCAATGAGTAATTTCTTGAGCCATATACCACTCAGACGCGATTTCAGTGAGGCTTTCCCCAAAACAGGCCATTAGCAACTCCTCTTTTCCACCAGCACCCCTAAATTGGTTACAATATCATTTCAGATGAGCGATCGAGTCTCCATGCCCGTTGTACTTTTCAAATTTTGGCATCTTGACGCCAATTGGGAAGTGTACATGGAGAAACAAACAAAGGTCAGAGTAGGAGACACTCTTTTGGCCACTCAGACCTTGCAAGTTTTTCAAAACTTGTTCTAGACTCTTCATCTTCTGGGCAATTTCCTTTTGCTCGGGATTTTTAACAACCTTTTCTTGCTCCTCCGAGAGATCGTATTATGGAGGTTGAGTGAAAGAGCATGGGGTCACATATGTCATTTTCGGTTGAAGCTGCAGACCCTTAAAGATGAACACTGAAGGAAGTGCCCTTGAAGCCAGTGCCTGGGGGAGAACTACAGAAGGCATTCCAGGATCATTGGAGGGCATTAGTGGGTGCCCGCATGAGATGAGCGGGTTGGGCACAAGGGTATTGATAACCTCACCTGACGTGGGGATCAATTCAAGGAACCCAGGGATTGCACTTGGTGGTTCCCTACCATTAGACTAGGTATTCCACATTTCCCATATGCGAAGACACAACATCTTATTCTCTTCAATAGCTGCTGATTCTAGCTGTAGAATAGCCGATGTCGGGCTATCCTCAGGACCTATGATTGGTAGATTGATTGCGGAGGCCATCTGTGCCTTTGGATCTTTTGAAGGAGGGGAGGCTAGACTACCAACAAAAATAACCACCAAAACCTTGCTAGTTTACACATCCAATAATCTTGTTAGTTTTGTAACATTTAACATATAGGAAATCGCACATTGGGATGCAATGCGCCTAATAGTTAAACGCTTCTACGTGTGTTTGAATGGTTGCATGCTTCATCCCGGTATCCCTTTTCACTCTGTACCTCTATTCTTCATTTCTGCCTTTCTTTAATCACTCATGATTTTTCTTTCATCTCATTTTTGCTGCTCTTTTATTTTTGCACCCTCTTTTTTTGTTTTTTGTCACTCCTTTATTTTTTGTCACTCTTTTTTTTTTCAACTTATTTTTTCACTCAACTTATTTTTTCTTTTCTAAAACTCAGACCATGAAAGCTTTAAGAAAAAGATAAACATTTTTGATTTTTGATTCTTTTTTTTCCTTTTTTTTTTTAGAATTTTTGAAAGAAATGCTTTAAAAGAAGAAAAAAAATATTTTTTTAATTTTGAATTTGATTTTATTTTTTGAAAGGAAGACTTCTAAAAAAATTCCATTTCTTTTTATTGGAACTAAAAGGAAGATATTTTTTTGAATTTTCATTTGTTTTCTCTTTTTATTCCAAAAAAAATCCAAAAATCCAATATATAATGGAGTTTTTCAAATTTAAGTGACATTAATCGAAATTGGATTATTTATTCAATTTTTGAATCGCCATTTGTGATAGTTTAATTGGTATCTCAAGTCACCGGTTTATTTTAAGAATACGAAGTCGAGGAAATTCAACTTTCCTTGTGAAGTCTGCGAACCAGAAATTCTGAATAAGGAATTCTGTTATCCCGAAGGAAGGTGTTAGGCACCTTCTAACGGTTGCTTAAACTATTATAATTGGCCTTTTATCTGATTATAATACATGTTTTAGCCTATGGTGCGTTTTGAAACTTATTAACCGCTTTTAATTAATTTTATGAAGATTTCAACGCTACCTAAAAGACGTCATTAGACCACGCCACATGAAATGCACGCTAAGTCCGAGACATATTTTATTTAACGTTGTGAGATTTGGAGTTGGGTCACATTAAATGCGCACCCGAATTTAGGAAGGTAATATTATTAAATAACGCGTCTAAAGCAACTACGCGTTGTTAACTTTGTGAGGGCCATGTAAATTTGCTAAATGGCACACCTCGAATTCTAAGAATTTTAAAATTAATTAAACGAGGGCCATGCATTTTAAGATTTTTATTTTGCACGACATGCCTCAATCCCAATTTTAAAAGGAATTCAGACTAAATCACAGAGGGCCATAAACTATTTGTATTACTTAATATGTCGCACCTCCCATCTACTTCTAAACCCAATTATCTAACTAAAAATTGTGGACTTCTATATATTTGAATAAAATCTCACCCCTTATGACTGATTGGCATTCCCAAAATTAAAGGGTTATAATTGTTCATTCAATTGTTATAGCAGCCCATTTTAAAAAAAAACTAAGCACGATCAATTTGTAACATTGGGGAACTGGGCCAGTCTTAAAGAGAAATTGAGCTAGCCACAACCATCAGCGAAGAGCCCTGTTTCGAAGTAAACAAAAGCACATGCAACATGGTCTACCACTATTATTTCCAATTAGTTTTAAAAATCTAGGCCCATGTTGTGCCCAAGCAGAAGGCCCGAATTCTTTAAAGTCTCAAAAACACCACCAATGAGACTCGAGATTGAGTCTGTATCGTGCACAAGTGATGGCTGAACAACAAAGTTCAAAGTAAATCTAATTAGCTAGTCACAAATTACCATATGCACAACATACAGACAATGCCATGATTTTGAAAGAAAAACAATTAAGGATTCAGTTCTTGAGAACTATACAACATACGACTTTAAACATCGAAAACCTTAAGTTAACTTGAAACGTATAATTAAACCTCACATGAACAGACTTGTAGGATTTAAAACCATGTGTTTAAACAACCATACATGCTCATATAAATAAACTATAGATAAACATTGAATCATTTCAACATAATCATGCTAAATTAAAATTTTCCTCGACAATGACAATTCCCCAAGCCAATATGTTAAAATCTAGCTTTCCCATGAATTTCAGAAAATCGTACCAAAGGACATTTAGAACCCATTTAGGAACAAATATAAAAACAGAACATGCTTGCAAGACTAATATTACCTACTGATCTCACATAATAATCAAGCATACATATCCAGCTACTTATACATACGACTATTGAATATACACAACTTTAAATGTGTAGGTGAATAGCTTAAATAACATGTAAAACTACATATTTATTGCAGAATACTAAAGTAACAGGAAGATCAAAGGGAGTTAAGTCCAATGCAGCCTGTATTCAAACAATCTTTCAATTTACATGTTTCAATAATAACTCGCTACTCAGGGGCTAAGAGGGTACCTAGAATTCGAAAACAATATAGAAAATAAGGAGTCAGCAGCAGAACAGTAGCAGGCCAACACCAGCAACACCAGTTCAACCAAAATAAATTTGAAAATAATAGAAGGCAGTCTCGCTCAAACAATACCCACAACAACTTCAAAACCAAACCTTAAACACCCAACTTCAATCTATTTTAACACTAGATCAATCAGAAAATCTTGTTAGAATTTAAAAGCGTAAGAAATCACAGAAGGAATTCAATGAAACAATAATTTTCACTGAAGTTCTAGCCGTCTTTGTTTTTTTTCTGAATTTTTTCTCTAAAAATCTGCCCTGAAATGCAAGGTAAGGTGCCTTTATAGGAAAGGCATTAGGAAAGCCTTAAGGGTTTTTTCAATTATCATTTTTGCTACTTTGTCCCCAAATTATTGCCTTGTTGGCCAAGTAAGTCTGTTTTTCAGCTTCCAGGAATCTTCCTAGGCAGTTACTGATAGATTCCCTAAGACAATTACCTATACTACTGATTGATTCCAACTCAACACTACGCAATGGTAAGAAGAGCGAATCGCACCAGCTTTTACCCAAATATTGGTTCGGGATCGAATTTCCACGGGGAGCTTAATATGGAGTTGTATTGTCTGTCTAGCCTAGAGTTGTGTATGTGATTCTAGTTGTACTTCTAACATTTTTGGGATTTTTGTATTTATCACTACTGTTATAAACTAATATTTAAGGCTAAATTAAGATACAAGAATATTGCTAAGTTGTATTTATTATAGAGAAAGTGACTAGAGTCGTGACACTACCTAGGTAGCTAGTCAACAGGTAGAAGCTACTACGGGGAGATTGATATATTTGGGGCTTATGCTAATTGCACTTTTGTACCCATTCTCACACCTCTTGGTAGAGATAATGATTTTTCCCAATTAGCTCTCTCAAGACCAATTGGGTAGGCCAATCAGACAAAGCAACTAAGGTTCAAGTAGGGTAATTACTCTCTCAAAGTTTAACCCGTTAATTGGGACTGCCATTTCCATAGGTCCATCCCAATTCCTTGTTAGGTCAATTTTAGGGTCATGGACTCTCTTTCTCAAGAAGAGTTAGACCCACTAAGCTTGAATATGTGTTTGCAACCAAAAATATAAAATTGAAACACAAAATTAACCCAAATAACAAATACCCAATCTCAATCTCACCCTAGATGGCAACACCCATCAACTACCCACACTAGGGTTGAGCCACAAACCTAGCTAATGGCTTTAGTTAGACATAATTAAAGAAGAAACAGAACAAATAGAAGAAGAACTAAACATATTAATTAATTGCTAAGAAGAAACTACAAGAATCTATTGAGAAATTAATGCTAAAATAGGCTAAAACTTTGGTTATCACGAGCGCAACTCAATATCTGATGCAAAACGTTTCCTAAAAATGGTAAAATGTTCTTTTATAGTGGCTGGAAAAACTGGACAAAAATACCACTACGGGATCAACGCGGACCGCGCAAAAAGGTAGCGCGACTGCGTTGGCTCTTGAACTTATGAATTTTAGCTCTTTGAAGTTGAGGACCGCAGACCGCACAAAATTGCAGTGCGGCCGCGGTGGAAGTTGGCGTGTCCGCACATAAAGTAGCACAGAGCATATTTCTTAACTTGGCTAAGAAATCATCTCTCTCAATCTCGTCAGCGCAGACCGCGTAAAAAGTGTAGCGCGGCCGTGTGGCTATGGTCTCCAAACTTGCATATCTCTGAATCTCTTCACGCGGGCCGCATGACAAAGTGGCATGGCCGCGTGAGCTAAACGCATGCCGCATAAATCCAACCGCGATGGCATGGTGAAAGCCCTAAATATACACTTCTCTGAATCTCTTAGTGCGGTCGCGTGCACTTTTGTGCGGTCCGCACTAGGCTCTTTTTCCATCACTTTACTTGGCCTTTAATACTTGAGCAGCTTTCACTCTGTTTTGAGCCGATCTTTGACATTTCGTCACTTTGTCGCTCAAACCTACAATCAAGCACAACCTGTGAGCATTCTGGGACTATTTTATAGCAATTTATACTCAAAGCATAGGCAAGTAGGGGCATAAAACACGTTAAAATCCTAGTTATCAATCCCCCAAACTTAAACCTTTGCTTGTCCTCAAGCAAACAAAATAAGACCCACCCTTTAAAGGAACATCCAAGTAATTCCAGCTATCCTAAAGTGACCTCAACAAGCATCAATTGGACTAACAATTTCCCTCAGTACGAATGCATCATTAACACATTTTAAACTTTGAATACTATGGATCAAGTGTGACACAAGAGCATCAAGAGTTGACACATTTCATCAAAGAACTTTTCTCAAATACCTTGGTCATTGTGGAACCCAAACTCACACATCCTCGACTCTCCCTAAGCGAACCTCACCTTTTAGAGTATTGACACACAAACCGAGGTTGATGGACTTTCACTCATCTCTCTCAAGAAGAAGGTCACAAGTCCGGCTATAGGTACCATATGCTTGCCCTTTATGTAAGTATCCACTAATGTAGGATCCCTTCAACTGAAAATCATATAGGGCTTTTGCGAAGTCATTGTGAAGGCTTTTGGGTAAGGGTAGGACATGTTTTGTTTCAAATGAGTTCAATATTCCCTTAAGCACTTCCTTTGATTCATTTTAGCACACTTTCTTGACTCATTTGAGTATTTCTCTAGGGGTTAGAGGGACACATTGTCACTCTTTCTTATGCAATTCAAAACACTTCTCCTTTTTCTACTTTTTTCCACTCCTTTTTCACGTTTGTCTCCCTTGAAGCCCCTTTTTATTCTTTTTCACATTGGTCTTTCTTTTTGTCTTTTTCTTTTCTTTCTTTTTCATTGCTTTCCTTTTCCTTTTGCTTTTGTACCTTTTACCACTTTGTTTCCTTTCTTGTCTCTCCTCCCTTAAACTTAGACATTTTCCATTACTCAAGGGAAGATTTTGGGTATCTTTTAGAACGGGTATAGGCTTGTAACAGTAGTTCTTGAAAGAAAAATATTCAAGGCTCAAAAGGGTTAACTAGGGATCATTTAATTGGTAGGCCATTGAATTGTTCAACTTAACATTGGAATCAATAAGAGCCTATAATCACATCTCGAGTCAAATTTCACTTAGGATTTTGCCTCAACAAGCATTACGGGCAATTTATAGACCATTGACTCAGGACTTGGACTCACAATTTGATTCCTCACCACACATGCTAGGGGATTGCTAAAGATATCAAGTCGAGGGCATACAACGACCTCAGTTACGATTCAAGCGCACAATGGTCCAAAAAGACCACATGATGATTTTTTGGTCAACACAAGAGTCTCAAGGCCATGACTTTCACCATCCTAAACACAACATTATGTCTTTGATCATGGGATCAAAGGAAAATGTGTTAGACCCAAGTGAAGCTTTGCATGAGGTACCATTAACTACAAAATATATAAAAAAAGGACTCAAACCCTTAAGAAGGTTGTCACGCCATCTATCATTGAGAAGAGCCACCCGGTTCGCACAATAATCCACCCTTGGAAAGAACCGTGGAATTAAGAAAACCAAGGGTCTATTGAAAACACCAAAAATAAAACAAAAGGCTACGAACCTATCTACGAAGCTAAAAAATGAAAAAATTTGCGAAAATAGAAAAACAGAATGAATATGTACAATAGGGGAGTGAATATACAATGGGGGATGAAAATATACCGAATGTAACTTTATATACAGACCGAAAGAGAATGAAAAGTACGAGAAAAGTAGTAAAATGTATAGTTATATACATACCAACTAGAAAATCAAATCAACAGAATACAAAATGAGAATCTAATATGTACAGTAATCCAGATAAACAGTAGGGCACACCCCTACAAATAAGAGCTGGCATTGTCCCCAATGCCAACTACCAAATAAGCATAAAATATCAAAATAAAGGATATAGAAGAGCTCCCTAAGCCTGGTCTATCTGCATGGGATCCTCAGTGGTCCCCTGATCCTCTATATAGGCGGGAACCTCATACTGGTTCTCGACCTGCTGCTGCTCTACTGTTGGGACAGGGGCCAGCTCCTGGACCGGCTGAATATCGGGTGCATCACTGAAGGGAATCTCCTGAGTCTCTACAAGCTCAATCACTACACCCTATGTACTGGGAGGCTTCCTCTTCTTCCTTGGAGACCTGGGTGCCTGATCCTGCTGTGGCTCTAGTGCTACTGTTAGAGGAGCTGAATCCTCAAATAACAAGTCTAAAGGCAGCTGCTCTGTCAATAGCTTGTCCACGTCCACTTTAAGCACCTTCACCGTCTCCTTAGACGCCCTTGAATTTCTCATCTTTTTGTGCTCCTTGGCAAGCTCCTTTAGAGATTTGCCATGTGAATCTACCACCTTAGTCAAGGCACCCTAAGTTACTATAATCTTCTCATAGTTGTCCATGAGCTTCTTCAATGTATCCTCAATAGACTGAGGAATCTGAATAGTGGATGGTGGTGACTAGGCCTCAACTGAAGTAGCCATTGTGGACAACTTGGATGTCGCAGCTAACATCCAGTTATTTAAGCTGACCAAAGTCTTTGTCAACTGTTGGGCTATGAAAGGGTTGGTCCGGGAAGAAGGGACTTTCGGGCCAGCTGAAGAACTAGGACCTGCAGAAGAGGAGGGCACATAATCAGTAATGGTTGCAGCTGGAATGGAGGGAAGCTCAATAGTAGACTCTACCACAACTGGCTCCTCAGACTGGCAAGTCAAGGCAGAGCTGGGTGCTTTGTGTTTCTTGTCCTTTGGGTTGTCTGGCCCCTGAATGCTGAACCACGAGAACGGGGACACTGGGAAAACTTTCACATCGTAGGACTTCTTCTTTACCTTCGCATCCCATAAATACATGGAGAGAGTGTTGGGATATGGATAGTTCCAATTACTGTCAACCCCCATCGAAGTGATAGGCTTGTACTTCATATTCCCCACATTGATAGGGAAGCCCTCCATGATAGAGGCAATCAGCACAACACGAGGGTGTGGGATAGTCTGGTCATGGGAAGTGGAGTCAAGCCTGTTGCACAAATATAAGTCACCCTCTAGTGTTGAAGTTCAAATTCTTCCTCAAAATATTCACCCCCGCCTGTATCCAATCCAAAACAGTACCCGGATGAGCCAAATACTTAGCCAACCATGGGCGAACCTCCTCCTTCATCTCCAATATCTCATTGTATTGGGTCTCATCTTCATCGTCAAAACCCAAATAATCATTGAACGCCTTCCCAGAAAACACTATATTTTCATCTTGCACTTTGGTTGCAATTGAGCCCTTTTTGGTGTGGGCTACATTGCAATAAAATTCCTTGACCATGTGCTCGTTGGCATCTATCAACTCATCTGTAAAATGCTTCCACCCTACCCTGGTATGAAATTGCTTATGTACATTGGGGAGTACGGGCAATAGGTCTCATGTGATTATGCTCCTCTCTGAAATCAATTTTCTTTTTGGCCATAATTCTCTGAATTTGTGTAAGGCCACTTGGCTAACAAAAGATCTTCCCAAACCTCAGCTTTTCTTGTTCGTTCAATACTACCAATCTCGAGCATCCCACTGTTCGGAACCTCATCATCACTATTAGTCCCCCTCGCTGAACTTTCCCCAAATACTGAAGCTGTGGGAGAGGTGGAGTATTCGCCACTGCCTACTGCTGAGCCATCAGATGACTCAGACTGTACATTTTGTGGAGCTTGGGCTGTAGGTGGAGCTGGGATTGAGGGGGCTTGCCCCGAGTCAGTTGAGAGGTCCTGAGAAGGTAGGTAATCACTCCCCGACTGATCATCATCACTCACGACCTGCTTTCTTGTTTTCAGCTTTGGTCAGGGAGTGAGTTTGGTTTGTTTCCCTTTTCCTCCCGGGGAGGAGTCACCAGGTCGTTTTGCACTTCGACCTCTTTGTTTTACCATTTTCTGCAAAAAAACATGTCTAAATTTGTTAGTTGAAGTACATGTAGCGTATCAGTTATTGTAAACAATAGCAGCACATCAGAAGAATAAAAATGCAGAAACCATTGCAGACAGGTCACTACAGACCATACCATCAGGGGCGCGGCCGCTTAAGAGGCACCGCGTGACGCATGAAAGAGACTGCGGGCCGTACTGGACAATACCCATAAAAGCACCTCTCTGATTCTCTCAACGCGGACCGCGTAAAATGGGTGTGCATCCGCATTAAGCCAGCATGGACCACACAAATGGGGATGTGGCTGCGCTGGAAGCAGACTACATATCAGATCAAAGGCCATCGCGGACCACACCATCAGTAATGCGGCCGTATCAGGGCCATGCAGACCGCGAGAAAATGACTGCGGCCGTGCTGAGCCAACAATTAGGGATTGAGTTAGGGTTTGACAAATTCGTCCATTTTTTTTTTCATGTTTTTGAATCCTATTTGTCCCTACTCAATTACCCAATATGCAACTCATGCCCAACAACCAAAACCATCATATAAACTAACCCTATCATTAAACCTTAGAAAAACGGAAAGAAATAAGAAGCTACAACTATTGGGAAACAAACAAAAGTAAAACATATGAAATAACTAAAGACAAATGTGTGAAATGTTACCGGGAATAAGAAGAATTAGGCACTTAATGCAAGCATACGCGAAGATTAGTTTACGAGATGTATGAACAGTAAAAATTTAAGGCTCAGGCTTTCAATTAGAGAAAAGTGTAAAATGAGGCCTAAGGTCCCTATTTATAGAAAACGGTGAGGCCCCGAACAAACCTACCAGCGCAGCCACATAAAACTGACCGCGGACCGTGCTGGGTTTAATTTTGAACCCATTAGGAATCAGTCTATGTGGACCGCACAAACAGGGATACGGCCGCGTGAGACCATCGCGGACATTATTAAAATGACCGCAACCACGTGGATAACTTCATAGAACAGACACCTTAAGCTCATGTCATTGCGGACTGCACAAAACTCACCACAACCGATGTCGCTCCCAATCGCACACGCAAGTGTACGTGGTCGTACAAGTAATAAAATGATAAGTCGAGTGTCGAACCCACAAAGACTTATATCTATTACTCACAAACATGCCAATATTGTTATTCCGTCAAACTATATTCAATTTCAAGAGTTTAATTATGCTAATTATAATTTTTAATAATAACTAAATTATCAAGTAACTAGTTAATTGTTGTGTATTCAATAGAGATAAATATTCCAGGGTTGTGATCGATTCACCAATAATATTGTGTTCTAATTGAATCATCCCTTCATATAATTTACTAATGGTTGCTAATTAATCGACAAATGCTCTCATATCCTTCTCCTGAAGTACTACTCGCCTATTCTCAATAGATTAAAGTCTATATTCCTATGGAATCAATCTATTGAGAACGTATTAAGATCACGATATTCAATTTAGCATGGTGTGTAGGTATATTCCTATCCTAACCACAAATCCGTTCCCCCTAAGGGTTAAGATCATGCACTCTTCAATTCTTCTCTAATCTAAACATGACTTTCCCAAGCATAGCACAGATAGTAAATAGAACTTAACTGATGGCCAGACAATTAAGCAATTAAACTCAAAATTGAAGAAAAAACCATATATGAACAAATTATAATCACGATCTAGTCAATATCAAACAACAATAATCATGGCTATATCACAACCCCAGAACAATGGGTTTTAGCCACACATGCTAGTGTATATCACAAATAGATTCAATTCCATTACAAAATGAAGAAAACAAAGAGAAGAAAAGAAGAACTTGATGATCCAAACTCCTCCTTGCTTCTTGCTTCCTTCTTTCTCTCTCTAAACTCTACAATTCTCTATCTTCAGATCTTGGGCGAGCTTAACTTTATTTAAGCTCAGTGGGTTTTCTCCAGATTTCCAATTTTACCCCTAAATAATGTTTTTCCGGACTGGACACGTGCAAAGTCGAGCATTACTTCGCGCCTTACTTTGCGCGGGATTTTTTTCCATCTTCTTAAGCGCTCGAAAAAGCGCACGACTTCGCACAGTACTTCGCGCGTCTGGGCTTGAGTTTCTTCCATATTCTTATCTCGTCCTTGCGTGTGCTCAAGTCTGAGGTGCCACTTTTGCTCATAAATCATTCCAATCACCTTTCTCAAGCATCATATAGACTCCTCTTCCTGCAATGCATACAAATCACAATTAGAGCCTATTTCTCATCAATTAACTATAATATGTCATTGGAATATAATCAAGTGAAAGCATAAACAATAGCTAAATCATCTAGATTTTTCCTCTTATCAACACCCCACACTTAATTCATTGCAAGTCCTCAAGCAATTAAACCATACTCTCTAGAGAATCCTTCACTCAACCATTTCCCCCTAACGCATTACACCTAGAACAATGTACCATCACGCCTAGCAGTAAACAATCCTAGCCTCAAAGCCAAACTCTCAAGTGTCATGCAATATTCACACATCCTCAAAGTACTTTACACAAAAGTCAACACTTGCTTTTCCGTCACCAATCATATGCCCTCACATCAACAAAACTGAATTCATTCCACACATTCGACTCGTACACTCGCATATATCAAGGAAAACACTCACTCTCACAATAGACATCACATGCATGCAATTGGTACAATAAGCTTGCCCTTAATGTAAATCTCTACTAATGTAGGCTAGCTCGATCCAAAATTAATTAGGACATTTCATGGTTGTAATGTGGGCTAAGGGACGGGCAGGATACATTTAGGAATAGTGACTAACCCTCCTAAGCACTTTAACACATCACATGAGCAATTTATAACGCAAATTCTTCAACCCACTTATCATTCACAAAAATGTCATCACACAAATACTCCCTTATTCTTTAAGCACTCTATTAATTCATACCTACTAAGCGGAACAAGGCACAATGTATTCATCTCTCCTTTTTTTTTTCTTGTCGTTCAATTTCCACTAGTGGTGTATTCGTTACAAAACAAGTGCACCTTTCAACCTTTTACTTGTTCCACTCAAAAGCCACCCCACACTTATTTCCTTCTTACTTCTTTTAGCGCTCCTCTTATAATTAAAGTGCTTTAAGAGGTAAATGATCAAAACAATGTCAATTAAGAACAAAAGGGTATAGGCTTGTAATGCGGTTGCCAAGCAAAAGTCTAAAGGCTCAAAAGGGTTAGCTAGGGATAAATTTTATTTTGATTAGCAATTAAGCTCAAAAAGTCAAAGAAAGCCTGAAATCATTTTTCAAACCGAGTATCACCTAGGATTTCGCTTCAACTCATATACCGGGCAAGTTCTAGACACAAGTACAATGCATAGACTATACAAATACTCACCACACATGGCATATGACTCATTCAGATTAGCTTATCAAGATGCTTCCTTATAAGCATTCAATTCAGTAGCAAACATACAAATTAAGGCACTTTCAGTGAGGTTCAACAATTAAGACTAAGCGTTACACTCTAGGGTCTATTGTGTTCAGGTGTGTCAACGCTATGGGTTCTCTTTCAATTTATAGCTCGTAGCCCATTACCCTAATCTACAAATCAAAAAGAAAATACAAAAAAAACTACTTATGCTCGGTTCAAGATACACCCTTGGAAAAGAACAGCGGCCTAAAGAAAAACCAAGGGGGAGTTACTACAACTACCTAAGAAACACCAAATATTTTTTTGGTGTTTTGTCTTGGCTCATTTCCCTTAAGAAAATCGTCTAAAAAGATCCGTCATCAGGAAGAGCCTACAATTATTCATTTTTTTATTTTATTTTATTGTAAACTAAGGATTCCTTTTTTCTACCAACACTTATGAACGTAAAAAAAATTAAAAATTAAGAAAGAGATTCATACACATATATACAAAGAACGAAGTACCCCACCCCACATCGAAAGATAAAGACATGTCCCCATGGCGTAAAATTAAAAAGAACAGTAAGGTGAAGAGACTTCCCTGGAGCTTCACTCTTGGTCAGAAACGGTTTCGGGGTTCACGTGGCATGCACGCCGCAAAGCTCGCAACCAACCCATGAACTTCTTTTCCCACTTGACTTGTCGGTCAGCTATCTCATCCACACGAGTGCCCAACTCAGTCAATGATGAGCGTATTCTAGACACCTCCTGCTCCAATGCTGTGGACTGGGACAACCTAGCAGTTCCTGATGTGGATGCTGCTCCTGACGGTGCTGCTGCTGGGGGCTCCTCCATTTGTTCGTCAGGGTCCTCCTCCGATGCATCAGAACTACTTTCATCCTCTTCTCATTCCGCCGCTGCTGGGGCCAGTCCTGCTGTGTTCTTGCCAGCTCGGATTGTGTAATCCTTTCTTGCCAGCCCGTCTATAGTAATATTTTTGGGTCCTTGCACTTGCCGGCAAAGCTTAGTCACCAAGGATGGGAAAAAGAACCCATACTGGCGCTGAGGTAACCTAATAAACATCTCATCATGAATCACATTGGCCATATCGAAGGGAAGACCGTTGATGAAACACCAAATTAATGAGGCGCGACGTCTATTCACCTCCGTAGTATTCTTGGAGGGGATGAGGCGACTGTTAATAACATATATCCAGCACTTCGCCTCTGTAGTTAAAATAGAGGAGTGGAACTTCTCACCGCGGTCCATCCACTCCACTGTTTTTCCTGGTACGCATATTGAGTTGAAGAATCGATCTCACTTGGCTTCTATTGGGCGTTTGGACCACTCATAAAAATCTGTATTGTCAAGCAGTGGGTCAGGCAATTGATATGCAGTGTGTATAGCCTCGACGGGGGCATCCACCGCCTTGCGTCGCACCATGACAACATGGTTGACATGCTCTGGAAAATTCGCATAGAATTCGCGAATAACCATTACATTCGCCTCCCCTGGCTCATCAATGAAAACTTACAAACCCCGCTCCATAAACTCATTGTACATATGGGGACATCATTCCTTGACCTTTTTGATGTCAATGCCACTCTATGGAACTGGCTTCTTCGAATCCTTCACTGTGAAACGTGTCTGAGCCTCAAGTGAGACAAATTTATTACTGTCATAGGGGCGGGCAGGGGCTGCCCTTTGGTGGCTGGTGGATGGACCTGTGGCTTGGCGCTTTCTGGGTGCCATAATGCCTGCAAAATTTGAACACTTTAGCTCAGCCCAAAAAAAATAGTGTGACTTAATGCGGTTACTCAGACTTCACACACAACATTGGTCACAACTACATAATCACGCTCATTGAGGCTTTTCCACAAACACCTTGTGGGCATCAGGGTCTCACGACTTTGTGCTAAATGTCTTGCATAAGGGCTTCCCACAAAAGTTCATCCATAACCCAAATCAAGTCCTACCCACCCCACACTTACAACAAACCAACCCCATAACATATTGCACAAAGATTTAACACCACTACACAAAGCACAACTACACAAAATAATTGCATATGGTTTAACACACAACAAAAACAAATCTGAAAATATAAAGAGAAAAATAGACAAAGAAAAGAAGGAAAAAGTAAACTAGGGTTCTTACCTTGTAAAGGAGAAGGTGGTAGGTGCTAGGGATTTGGGGTAAACAGACGTGAGAGGGGGAATTGGTACAAGGATGCTGGAGATTTGGGGGAGGCGTTGGGTATTTGGGGTGCTTGGGTTGTGAAAGGGAAATGAGGGTTTTGTTATTGTTTAGGAATGGGTGGTGGGGGTTAAGGTAATTTGTTAAATACCAAAAAAAATAACAAAATTTTAAACAAAGAAAAAGAATGACAAAATTAAGTCGAATAACAAAAGTGCTGGAATTCGGATTGGGGGTCGCGAAGTCGCGCAGTACTTCGCGTGAACTTCACGTGGTCCAGGAAGAATGCGTTCCAAAAGCACGCGAACTACTGCGCAAACTTTGGACTTTGCACACCCCTTTTTATTCCAGGTAGAATGTTTTGCCCAGGTGCGCGAACTTTTGTGCGAAGTGGGCGCGAAGTCGTGCGCCTGGGCAATTATTTTTGGATTTTGTTCACCTGTTTTGCTCCTAGTTGATGATACTTCGCCCGCCCTTCGTTTCCTGCAATTTTTAGAAATTTAAAACTCAAAATCAAGAACTACTACTATCGTTGGGTTGCCTCCCAACCAGCGCCTTATTTAACGTCGTTGCATGACGCAGAGTATCGCTTACTCATCTGCTAGTACAACCTTGGTATTTTCATGATTAATCATTCCTCCCCAATAATGCTTGACTCTATGACCATTCACAAAAAATTCCTTTCTCCATTTAAAGCTCGCAGCTCGATTGCACCATAAGGAGTAACTCTCACCACCTCAAACGAGCCTGACCATCTCGACTTTAGCTTCCTAGGGAATAGCTTGAGTCTAGAATTTAATAGCAATACCTGTTGGACTGGCTCAAAGTGACGTGGCTTGATATGCTTGTCATGCCATCTTTTTGTCTTTTCTTTATAAAATTTAGCATTATCATAAGAGTGCAACCAGAACTCGTTTAATTCATTCAACTACATAAGTCTTGTTTCACCTGCAGCTTCAAGGTCCATGTTCAGCTTCTTAATGGCCCAATATGCCTTGTGTTCTACCTCAACGGGCAAGTGACATGCCTTCCCATACACCAGCTTGTAAGGGGACGCTCCAATTGGCATTTTATAGGCAGTCCTGTATGCCCATAGAGAATCATCCAACTGTGCAGCCCAATCTTTCCTATTCACATTCACCGTCTTCTCCAATATTTGCTTGATTTCTCTATTGACACCTCGGCTTGCCCACTTGTTTGCGGGTGGTATGCTGTTGCAACTCTGTGGTGAACTCCATATTTAGCTAGAAGGTTATTCAACAATCAATTACAAAAATGATTCCCTTCATCACCGATTAAGGAACATGGATTCCCAAATCTCGAGAATATGTTCTTTATCACAAACACAACTACCACCATGGCGTCATTCGTTGGCAAAGAAAATGCCTCCACCCATTTCGACACACATTCAACTGCTAGGAAAATGTACTAGTTTCCTATGGACGGTGGAAATGGCACAATAAAATCTATCCCCCACACATCAAAAAGCTCAACTTCTAGAATGTTATTTAAGGGCATCTCATGTTTCCTTGTGATTGTTCTCGTTCTCTGACATTGGTCACTCTTCTTAACAAATGAATGGGCATCCTTGAATAAAGTCGGCCAAAAGAGACCGGATTGTAGCACCTTTGCAGCTGTTCTATCTCCTCCATGATGCCCCCCATAAGGTGATGCATGACAATCATGCAACACTAATTCTACCTCTTTTTTAGGAATGCATCTCCTCATCAACTGATCAATATATTGTTTGAACATATAGGTCTCATCCCAGTAATAGAAGTTAACATCATGTAAAAGCCTCTTTCTAGCTTCAGGTTGTATTTCGGGAGGAAGTACCCCACTCACAAGATAATTTACATAGTCTGCGTACCATGGTGGAAGGTCTTGGGTTATAGCAAAAAGTTGCTCATTAGGAAGTACTTCGTTAACTCGGCCACCCTCCTCTACGTAGCCGTGGTTTTCCAACCTTGATAGATGGTCAGCTACCTGGTTCTCTATTCCCTTTCTATCCCATATTTCTACATCAAATTCCTGCAGCAATAAAACCCAGCGCATCAATCTAGCCTTAGACTCCTTTTTGGTATATAAATACCTGATAGCTGCATGATCGGTATGGACTATGACTTTTGTTCCCACCAAGTATGCCCGGAATTTCTTAAAGGCCCACACAATAGCTAATAACTCCTTCTCAGTGGTGGTGTAATTCAGCTGGGCATCGCTAAGAGTCTTACTCGCATATAGATGGAATAAAACACCTTGTCCTTCCTCTCGCCTAACACTGCTCAGATCGCATGATCACTCGCATCACACATAAGTTCAAAAAGTAAAGACCAATCCGGTGCCACAATAATGCGAGCAGTCACCAACTTCTTTTTAAGTTTTTCAAATGAGTTAAGGCAAGCATCATCAAAGTTGAATGTCACATCTTTTTCAAGCATCCTGCACAAAGGAGTAGCAATTTTTGAAAAATCTTTAATAAAGCGCCGATAGAAACTCGTGTGTCCCAAGAAACTCCGGACACTTTTCACTGAAATAGGTGGAGGTAATTTTTCAATCGCCTCCACCTTTGCTTTATCAACTTCAATGCTGCTCCCAGATACTCTGTGACCTAACACGATGCCTTCTTGTACAATAAAGTGGCACTTTTCCCAATTCAGTTCCATATTTGTTTCTTCATAGTGGGATAGCACCTTGTTTATATTCCTCAAGAAATCATCATAAGAAGACCCAAAAACTGAAAAGTCATGCATAAACACCTACACGAGGTTTTCCACCATGTCGGTGAAAATATTCATCACACACCTCTGGAAAGTCGCTGGTGCATTACAAAGACCAAACGACATTTGCTTGAATGCGAAAGTTCCATAAGGACAAGTAAAAGTAGCCTTCTCCTGATCCTCTAGGCATATGACAATCTGATTGTATCCTGAATAACCATCAAGGAAGCAATAATATTCATGCCCCGCCAACCTGTCTAGCATTTGATCAATGAATGGGAGTGGGAAGTGATCCTTGCAAGTTGCCTTATTGAGCCTTCTATAATCATTGCAGACTCTCCATCCCGTAATAGTACAAGTGGGGATTAGCTCATTCTTATCGTTCTCAACTACAGCTATTCCTCCCTTTTTGGGCACACATTGAACCGGGCTTACCCAGTTGCTATCAGAAATGGGAAAAATGATACATGCATCGAGTAACTTGATTACTTCCTTTTTCACTACCTCCTTCATGATATGATTCAATATCCTCTGATGCACTATATTGGGGCGGTGTCCGTCTTCTATAGAGATTTTATGCATGCAAAATGAGGGACTAATACCCTTGATGTCAGCTATAGTCCACCCAATGGCCTTTTTATGCTCGCGAAGTACTCTGAGCAATTTTTATTTTTGAGTGCTGGTCAAGCTGGATGAAATAATTATAGGCAGTGTATCAGAAGTTCCCAAATAAGCATAGCGCATATGTGCTGGAAGTGTCTTGTGTTCTAACTTCGGAGCTTCTTCAATAGATGGCCTGAGAGAGGTCAGCACAACAAGTATGTCCAACTTTTCAAATTTTCTGAACCAATGTACATAATTGTAGGACATATCTAGCATTTGCTCGATTTCTCCCATTCTTTCATCTTCATGGTTTTCTGCATCCCAAATCAATACTTGTTCAACAGAATCTGCAGGGCTCATATAGGGTACTAACGAAGTAACATCACTCTCCACCACCGAGATCATGGATAACTCCTCATAATGCGCTGGTAACTTCAGTAGTCTATAAACATTGAATACCTTCACTTGGTCACCTACTCTCATTGTCATTTTTCCTTTGCAGACATCAATAATGGTTTGGTCTGTGGCTAAGAATAGACGTCCTAAAATAAATGGGACTTCCTGATCAGGCTCATAATCCAGAATAATAAAATCAACGGGGAATATGAAAGAGCCCACTTGAACTAGCACATCTTCAATCACTCCCTCAGGATGGGCAAGGGAGCGATCAGCTAATTGTAAGATAACTGTCATTGGGCGCTGTTCACCCAACCCAGCTGTCTGAACACAGATAGCGGCATCAAATTGATGCTCGCTCCAAGATCACATAAAGATCGCCCAACAACATGTTTATTAATGGAGATGTGGATATTGAAACTACCTGGATCCTTCAATTTTTGAGGTAGCTTGCCTTGAATTCTGGAACTGCACTCTTCAGTGAGTGCCACAGTCTCGAACTCGGTCAGCCTACTTTTATTTGCCACGATGTCCATGACGTACTTTGCATATTTGGGTACTTCTTGTAAGATGTAAACTAATGGAATATTATTCTGTACCTGCTTCAAGATATCAAGAAACTTTTTATACGCGACATTGTCTTTTCATTTCTGCAATCTTTAAGGGAATGGAGGTGGTGGCCTTGCAATCAAGTGTTGGGGCTGCTCAACCACCGCCTCCCCAGTTGGTTTCTCTGGCTCCGAGGCTTTCTCTGATGTTGATTCTATAGTGGCCGGCCTCTCATTAAAAATCACTTGTTTCCTTTTGTTAGGAAGAACTTCCTCAAGTTGTCTCCCATTCCTCAATGACAGGCATTAATGCCTGCCTTAGGATTTGCTTCAGTGTCGCTTGAAAGAGCTCCAACTGGTCTAGTGTTTTGAGCACAGGCTAGCTGTCCTATTTGACGCTCCAAATTTCTCACTGTTGTGATGAGGGATTGCTGCTCAGCCATCATTTTTTTAAACATGTCTTCAAGGTGGCTTGTAGAACTCGCTTGCTGTTCAACCTGAGGTGGTCTATACTGCTATTGAGGTGCTTGAGGCCTGTATTGATTCTGAGTGCCCTGGTTTCCACCCCAAGAAAAGTTTGGGTTGTTATTCCAATTGGGATTATACGTGTTCCCATATTTATTTGCTTGGCCCCTATTTGAATTACCCATGAAGTAGATAGACTCTGGGTTTGCGGGACATATGTCGCTCGTGTGTCCCTCTCTATATATTTCACAATAACCTTGAACTTATTGTACCTGCTGCTTGTTGATATTCACGTTCATCTAGTTGACTTGATTGGTCAGCGTAGCAATCTGGGTAGATAATGCTGAGACAACATCTTACTCAAGCACCCTTGCAGACTTTTACACTGTGTGTCTACCCATCTCTCCTTGCCAATCCGGATTGCTCTTGGAGAATTTGTTCAATAATGCATATATCTCGTCAAAACCTTTCTCCAAAACTTGACCCCCAGCTGCAGCATCTACCATGATCTTTGTTTCAGAATGTAATCCTTCTATAAAAGTGTGAGCTAACACTTCATTTGTCTGATTGTGATGAGGACAGTCTTTGAGTAGCCCTTTGAACCTTTCCCAAGCTGAGTATAAAGACTCTCCTGCTTTCTGTTTGAAGGCAACTATCTCACTTATGATCTTTGCAGTTTTTCCTGAAGGAAAGAACCTTGCTAGAAATTTTCATGCCAAATCGTTCCATGATGGAATGGAATTTGCTGGTTCTGCCTTAAGCCATCACTTAGCTTCACCCAACAGAGAAAATGGAAAATGTGTGAGCCTCACATAATCTGGAGTAACCCCGTTAGTGATATAAGTATCACTAATCTCCAAGAAGTTCAGAATGTGCTGTTAGGGATCCTCGTGTGGAAGACCCATAAATTGCCCATTTGCATGAAGCAGCTCGATCATGCTCTGTTTCATCTCAAAGTGCCCAGTGATTCTAGGCTTCACTATATTGGAGGTGACATTAGAAATGCTGGGCCTCGCCACCTCCTGAACAACCATGGATTTCCCCTTTGCCATGTCCCTTGCTTCTCTCAACCTCCTGTGTAATGTTCTCTCAGGTTCCGAATCAAATCCTTGAAGTCGGTCTTGGCTTCTAGCCCTACGCATTCAATCAAAATTTCTGAGATTCGCATAACAATCAAGTAACTTTAGGCTCAACATAATAAACAATTAAAGCAACAACTAGCAAGCAGCTAATATTAAGTCCCCGGCAACGGCGCCAAAAACTTGTCGCTCCTAATCGCACACGCAAGTATACGTGGTCGTACAAGTAATAAAATGATAATTCGAGTGTCGAACCCATAGATACTTTTATCAATTACTCACTAACATGCCAATATTGTTATTACGTCAAATTATATTCAAATTCAAGAGTTTAATTATGCTAATTATAATTCTTAATAACAACTAAATTATCAAGTAACGAGTTGATTGTTGTGTATTCAATAGAGATAAATATTTCAGGGTTGTGATCGATTCTCCAATCACATTGTGTTCTAATTGAATCGTCCCTTCATATAATTTACTCATGGTTGATAATTAATCGACAAATGCTCTCACATCCTTCTCCCGAAGTACTACTCGCCTATTCTCAATAGATTAAAGCCTATATTCCTATGAATCAATCTATTGAGAACGCATTAAGATCATGATATTCAATTGAGCATGGTGTGTAGGTATATTCCTATCCTAACCACAAATTCGCTCCCCCTAAGGGTTAAGATCATGCGCTCTTCAATTCTTCTTTAATCTAAACATGGCTTTCCCAAGCATAGCACAGATAGTAAATAGAACTTAACTGATGGCCAAACAATTAAGCAATTAAACTCAGAATTGAATAAAAAACCATATATGAACAAATTATAATCACGATCTAGTCAATATCAAACAACAATAATCATGGCTATATCACAACCCCAGAACAATGGGTTTTAGCCACACATGCTAGTGTATATACAAATAGATTCAATTCCATCACAAATAAAGAAAACAAAGAGAAGAAAAGAAGAAGTTGATGATCCAAACCCTTCATTGCTTCTTGCTTCCTTCTTTCTCTCTCTAAACTCTACATTTCTACATCTTCAGATCTTGGGCGAGCTAAACTTTATTTAAGCTCTGTGGGTTTTCTCCAGATTTCAAATTTTACCCCTAAATAATGTTTTCCCGGACTGGACACGCACAAAGTCTCGCATTACTTCACGCGGTATTCTGTCTCAGCTTCTTAAGCGCGCGACTTCGCGCGTCTGGGCTTGAATTTCTTCTATGTTCTTATCTCTTCCTTGCGCGTGCTCAACTTTGAAGGTCATTTTTGCTCATAAATCATTCCAATCACCTTTATCAAGCATCATATAGACTCATCTTCCTTCAATGCATACAAATCACAATCAGAGCCTATTTCTGATCAATTAACTATAATATGTCATTGGAATATAATCAAGCGGAAGCATAAACAATAGCTAAATCACCTAGATTTTACCTCTTATCAACTGGCAATCTTCAAAGACTGTGCATTTTTTTACACTTTGTTTTGCACTGCTTCAACACAATCCCTACAGCATCTCACAAACAATAAGCTCAAAAATCCTAATCTACAAGGAAAATCAAAGAGAAAGCAAATGACATGGGTTGCCTCCCGAGAAGTGCCTGATTTAACATCGCGGCATGACACATGTTACTATTAAATCACTTCAAATCAAGAAGCTCCACCACGTGGCTCTTAAAAACTCTCCAAGAAGTAAATAAAAGCTTTACCAATGATCTTGTTAACCATCCGATCAATGAATGGTAAGGGATAATGGTCACTGTGGGGCACTTTGTTCAAATTACCATGGTTCATGCAAAATCTCCAACCTGTATCTAGTCTTGTAGGAAACCACACATTATGGAGATTAGGCATAATTTCATGCTTCACTGCAGGTAGTCTCCCTTGAAGCTCCAAAAAGAGGTGTAGCATCATCATCCAAGATAATATCGGGCTCAAAGATTGTGAGGCAGAGGTGTGACTCAACTTGTTTCACTTCCAATACCGGAGGCACTTCAATTGATTGTTTTTCCATTGGAGTGTCCCGGTGATCAAAATCCCATGACAATGTACTAGGTTCATATGATTCCATGACATGCAAAGCATCTATGCACATGACTCTACTTGTATCATCATTTATATCATGATTTAG
The DNA here is from genome assembly GCA_026770625.1 of Nicotiana glauca. Lineage (NCBI taxonomy): Eukaryota > Viridiplantae > Streptophyta > Magnoliopsida > Solanales > Solanaceae > Nicotiana > Nicotiana glauca. Next base: position 109,943 of record MU728737.1, read on the forward strand.
AGGTGCGGCCACAAGGGGATCTACAACATTAATCATAGAACTTGTCTCATCCATTATCACAACTGTGACAATATCAACAAATGAGCACACCCCGGTGCTATTAGTTTGCCGCATGGACTTGCAAACTGGGAAAACCACTTTCTCATCTCCCACATGAAATGTCAACTCTCCCGCTTCGACATCCACCAAAGCGTTCCCCGTAGCTAGGAAAGGTCTCCCAAGAATAATCAGGACTTCAAAATCTGCTTCATAATCCAATATAACAAAGTCGGCCAGCAATATGAATTTATCAACATGGACGAGTACGCCATCAATTATACCTAAAGGCTGCTTCATTGACCGATCCGCCATTTGAAGTCGCATTGAAGTTGGCTGAGGTTATCCGATTCCTAAGGTCTTGAAGAACGAATATGACATCAAGTTTATGCTCACCCCCAAGTCACAAAGAGCTTTGGCAAAATTCGGATTTCCGATAGTACACAGGATAGTAAATGCTCCGGGGTCCTCAAGTTTTTAGGCCATAGAATGCATAATAGAACTCACTTGGTGTGTCATTGGTATTGTTTCACACTCCATCAACCTCTTCTTTGTCACCAACTCCTTCATGAACTTGGCATAACCTGGCATTTGCTCAAGTGCCTCCACCAAGGGCACATTGATTATAAGACTCTTCATCATGTCTATGAATTTTTTTAATTGGTGGTCACTCGTATGCTTTGCTAACCGTTGCGGATATGGTGGAGGTGGCCTAGGCAAATGTGCTTTGGCTTTGGGCATCACCGGCTCGGGCATATCAATAATGTGTTCCCTAGACGGGTTCATGACATTTTTATTTTATACCCCGACTTCATCATCGATATCAATCCGCACATCATTGGTCACATTTGGTTCAACCACATCTTCAACATTCAAAGGCACATTATCATCATGCAACTAAACTTCATCATTCACAACTTGATTTTCATTCGAGGCACGCACATCACTGCCACTTCCACTCCCTGTTGTAACCGCCATCACATGATTGGTATTTCTTCCTTTAGGATTCACTACCGTGTCACTTTGTAGAGCACCCTTAGGTCGAGTATTTAATGACTAAGAGATTTGGCCAAGCTGCACCTCTAAATTTTGAATAGATGTATTATGAGAAGCCAATTGAGCATCAGAGTCTTGGTTCTTCTTCATCATTAGTTCGAACATCATTTCTATTCTCCCCATATCACTACCCAAAGAACTATACCCTTGAGATTGAAAGGGAGGTGGATTGTTCGGTTTTTGGTACATGGGGGGCCTTTGAAAGCCTTGCCCCCAGTTGCCTTTATCTCCACTATTATGCCACCCTCCTTGATTGTTGTTGTTGTTGCTCCAATTGTTATTTTTTTTGTTCCAATTGCCTTGATTGTTACCTTGGTTACCCCAATTGTTGTTTAGATTGTTGTTGTTCCAATTGCCACCACTTTGTTGACTGCCCCAATTTCCTTGGGGACGCCATTGCTGATTCCCTTGATTTCCTCTATTCCTTTGGTAATTATTGACATATTGACATTCTTCTCTTTGCTCATCATAGCACTCATTCGAATAAACACCACCATCATTGTTGTTGTCAAATTTCTAACAATTTCCTTGAGGTTGTTCTTGCCCTCTTTGCCTCCTTTTTAACATAAAAACATTTTTATTGCATTAACTTGACGCAGGTTTTGGACTTGTTGCAATTGAGCCTTCGCCAATTGATTCATAGTTATTGTAAGCTCGGCTATAGCTAGGCCATGATCATGCAATTCCTTGTGCAAATGGATGACCGTGGGGTCACCTTTGCTTGACTTTGCCATGCTGAAGAGGTGTCAGGCATTTTATCACGTACATCACATGCCTCTTGATAAGAAAGTTTCATGAAGTTCCATCTGGCTAATTGGTTCACAATGCATTGATTCATGGTTTTAATGACCCTATAAAATTTTTGTTGTAGCATTGCCTCGGTCATGTTGTTATTAGGACACTCCTTCACCATTGTTCTATATCTTTACCATATATCATGCAAAGGTTCCATCGGCTCTTGCTTAAAAGCGAGAATCTCATACCGAAGAGCCGTCATATGACTTAGAGAAAAGAACTTGGCAATAAGATTGTCCCCCAATTCATCCCATGTGGTGATAGAATGATTGGGGAGCCTTTCTAACCAATCCAACGCTTTACCCTGGGGAGAGGACAGGAAAGGCCTCAATCTCAATGCATCCTCGAATACTTTTATCTACTTGCTACCCCAACATGTATCTATGAACCCCTTCAAGTTCTTGTAAGCATTTTGGTTGGATGCACCCATAAAATATCCTCATTGCTCGAGCAAGGTCAACATGACATTTGTGATTTGAAAATTTCCCACCCGGATTCGGGGAGTAACGATGGCACTCGCATATCCTTGATTCGGGAGGAATCTTGGAGCCACTCTTGGTGGTGGCAGAGGAGGTTATGGAATATTCTAATTCAGATTAGCATTTGCATAGGCATTTCTACCTCTACATGGAACTTGAGGTGCTGGAAGCTCATCTTGCTCAAGATCTTCAACCTCCTCTCCCGCCAAGGCACCGCCAAGAGGATCATTTCCATTGAGGGCCATTGGTACCTGATTGATCGACACAAACAAAATTAGTGAACAAGAAGGAAAGAGAAGCAAATCATAAAACTAGCTACACAGAGAGTCAACATCGTAGGCATCCCCGACAATGGCGCCAAAAAGTTGATCGCTGCAAACTCGACACTATGCAATGGTAGGCAGAGCAGGTCACAACAACCTTTACCCAAAAAGTGGTTCGTGATCGAATTTCCACAGGGATCTTGGAATGGAGTTGTATTGTCTATCTAGCCTAGAGTTGTGTATGTGCTTCTAATTGTACTTATAACATTTTTGGGGTTTTTGTATTTATCACTATTGTTATAAACTAATATTTAAGGCTAAATTAAGATACAAGAATATTTCTAAGTTTTATTTATTATAGAGAAAGTGACTACGGTCGTGACACTACCTAGGTAGCTAGTCAACGGGTATAAGCTACTAAGGGGAGATTGATATATTTGGGGCTTATGCTATAACCGTTAAACTTTTGTACCCATTCTCACACCTCTTGGTAGAGACAATGATTTTGCCCAATTAGCTCTCTCAAGACCAATTGGGTAGGCAAATCAGACCAAGCAACTAGGGTTCAAGTAAGGTAATTACTCTTTCGAGGTTTAACCCGTTAATTGGGACTGCCATTTCTCATGGGTCCATCCCAATTCCTTGTTGGGTCAATTTTAGGGTCATGGACTCTCTTTGTCAAGAAGAGTTAGACCTACTAAGCTTGAATCTGAGTTTGTAACCACAAATTCGAAATTGAAACACAAAATTAACCCAAATAACAAACACCCAATCTCAACATCACCCTAGATGGCAACACCCATCAATTACCCACACTAGGGTTGAGCCACAACCCTAGCTAATGGGTTTAGCTAGACATAATTAAAGAACAAACAGAAGAAGAACTAAACATATTAATTAACTGCTAAGAAGAAATTACAAGAATCTATTGAGAAATTAATGCTAAAATGCCAAAATAGGCTAAAAATTCGGTTCTCACGAGCGCAACTCAATATCTGATGCAAAACTTTTTCCTAAAAATGGTAAAATGTTCTATTTATAGTGGCTGGTAAAACTGGACAAAAATACCCCTATGGGGTCAGCGCGGACCGCACAAAAAGGTAGCGCGACTGAGTTTGTGCTTGAACTTATGAATTTTAACTCTCTGAAGTTGAGGACCGAGGACCGTGCTAAAGTGCAGTGCGACCGTTGTAGAAGTTGGCGCGTCCGCACATAAAGTAGCGCAGAGCGCATTGCATGACTTGGCTATGGAATCAGCTCTCTGAATCTCATCAGCGCGGACCACGCAAAAAGTGTAGCGTGGTCGAGTGGCTAAGGTCTCCAAACGTGTATCTCTCTGAATCTCTTCACGCGGTCCACATGACAAAGTGGCGCTGCCACGTGAGCTTAACGCGGGCCGCATAAATCCAACCGCGGCCGCGTGGTGAAAGTCCAGAACATACACTTATCTTAATCTCTTAGTGTGGCCGCGTGCACTTTTGTGTGGTCCGTACTAGGCTCTTTTTCCATAACATTACTTGGCCTTTGATACTTGAGCAGGTTTCACTCTATTTTGAGCCGATCTTCAACATTTTGTCACTTTGACTCTCAAACCTGCAATCAAGCACAACCTGTGAGCATTCTGTGACTATTTCGTAGCAATTTATACTCAAAGCATAGGCATGTAGGGCATAAGCAACAACAACAACAACAATAACAACTACCCAGTAAAAAGGCAAGTAGTGGCATAAAACACGTTCAAATCCTACTTATCAACTACCCCTTTAAAACCCTGTTAATTACCCTTCAAAATGTGGGTCAAGTCGACCCATTAGATTGAAACAGCCCTGGGCTCAAACAGTCATTCGAATCATTTCCCTATTGGGCCTTCTGATTTAACAATTTGAATTCACTCTTGGCCAAATTGCCATTTTTAAAAGACAACCCAACATTTCTTAAAAGACCAAAACAAAAACTGTTGAAATGAAAATCAAATACAGGAAGAGGAAATATGCATCAACTAACTTATCCCTAAATTAGTCAATCACAGAACAGAAAAAAGGAAAAACAAGTGGACACTGCATGAAGAAATGAGAGGAGGGTATAGAACAACACACAAATAAAGTCTATTACAATCTAAAATCTTCAACAGGCCCGTCGATTTGAACATTTGGATTTAGGGTTCATTTCTTTGATTTAATATCCAAAGATTTCTGGGGTGATTTGAGAGGAGTGGAGTGTGGATTTGGGATGAGGGGTGGAGGAGAAATTTGGTGTAAAAATGAGGGTGATTGGCTGGCTGCCGCCGCCGTGGGCAGCGGGCGGTGGTTTGAGGCGGTGTTAGGTTTTTCTCTAAGGATATGTGAGAGACAATGGGGGAGGGGGGAGGAGGGGGGGAGGGATCATGTTTGGACATATGTTTAATATGGGCATTTGGACAATTATATGAAATATGGGAGAAGTATCTGTAGCCGTCGGATGAGATGAAATAACTCCAAATGATGGCGTTTTAAAAGAGGGTGGGGAAGTTTGGACTAGGTATAGGAGGGTTTGGACTCAGTTTGACCCGGGTTTCAGGGGGCTTTTTGGTTTGGGCTAGATAATCTTGGCCCAAAAATGGCCTCTTCACTAAAAGCTCTTCTTTCTCTTTCTTAATTTTTTTCATTTTTTCAGATTTTTATTATTGACCAATTAAAAATCAAACCTGATTTAATTCTAAAACTAAATTAGTAAACTACTTGCTTCTCAAAGATTAATTAAATCCTAAATTAAAAGAAAACTATAACAAATTCAAAAATTAAAAAGTTAAAAATGTGAAATAAACTATTTTTCTTATTTTCTTTTATTTTTGTAACACTAATTAATTAATTATCCTAAAAATATAAAATAGGACCCCAAATGCAAATGCAACATATTTTTATATTTTTATGAATTAAATTAATTAAACATGCATACAAAAATGCAAACAAACTAGAATATTATGCAATAATTCCTAAAAAATAAATAATTAAAAGAAAAATCCTAATTTTGGGAATTTTGTAGGAGTACTTTATGCGAGGCAAAAATCACGTGCTCACAACGTGCAAGAGATGCTAAACTATATGCTTTATCTTATCTAAGGAGGTTTGTTTGAGCCTTATGTGTTTGAATGCCTTCCCATATTTACTCTATGTGTTTTGATTGTCGCCCTAAAATTTTGTCCTTTTTAAACAATAAAACCTTATGCCCTTTTCCTTTAGGATTAGTAGTCCCAAATGACTCCGGAACTGATAGGATTGGGGTGGGTAATAGGATGCAATAAGTGAAACGAGACCATTTCGCGTTTAATACCTTAACGGGGTGGTAAAAGGTAGATATGGATATGATGACCACGCGATAACACCACGTGTATAAGTGGTTAACGGGTGTTGTGTGGGGTGATCCATATTATTTATAAACCTAGAACCCCCCTCTCTTTTACTGTTTTATTTTCAAATTTCTCAAAATATTTTTTTTCTCTCTCAAATTCAGCTTCTCTTTCGTTTCTTTTCGCTCCATCTATTTGCAACCTTTGTGTGAAAATCCCCTGTTATTTGAAGGCTTAATTTTATATATGTTATTTGTACTCTAAAGTCACAACAATAGTTTGGCCAGGAACCATACTAGTGGATTCTGAGGGGTGCCTAATACTTTTCCCTTGGAATAATTTCAAACCCTTACCAAATCTCTGGTTATCCAAACAAAACCCTTCTTAGTGTCCTAATGTCCTAATGCACTTTAACCATTAGGTGTCGACTCTTCACTACTTTTAAACCCAATTCTCAAAAGGGAACGACTTGTCCTCCCAAATGTCATAGACCCGATTTCGTCAAAAAAAGGGGGCATCGACACCTAGGTGTTAATTATGTTGATTGAAGAAGAAAAGATGAAGAACAAGTGATTGACGATAAAAATTAAGGTGCTAGACGTATGGGGCTATTTTGGAAGGCATTTTGTGGAGGTTTTAAGCTAGAAATAATATGGTAAATATAAGTATGATTCTCTTAAGGTTATAATCTAACTTATGGAATAAGAGATGGATTCAATTTATATCTTGTTATGAGTAAAAGAAACCAGCTTGCCGCTCAATATGATTGTTAAGATACTCAGAGAAACTCATATTGGATTATATTGTTGTTGTTGCTGGTGTTGGTGTTGGTTATAGTTGTTGTTGTTGGGTTGTTGATGACCCTTAGTGGTCTTTAGGATGTATTAAAAATAGGGGATTTGCTGCCCAATTTTTCTTAAGTCATGCGACTAGCCAAATACGATGGTACGACATTATATGTTAACGGCAATACCATTTCACTTGTTGTAGATCCAAGAAGTTGTATTGAGCTTGGTTGAGTAATAAGGAAAGATTATACATGTATGTTAAGTCTATCCCTTATTTCTTTTTGGAATGATCTATAACACACGAACGAATTGAGCAAATGCACAACTTCCATAAATGACGCTATTCATAGAAATACTAGAGATGCATATGTTCTCGATTCCACATATGTCTTATTATTCTATCGCCTGTTCATGGGTCGTAGAAAATACTTAAATTGGTAAAGTTTATTTCATGATGATAATTAGAGGCATAATGATCTTATAACGTGCCAAGAGATTTTATTAATGTATTTCATATGCATTTCATGCATCTATACATGCACATTGACCCATAACCAGATTGTGTACATATATGTATATATATAAATGTGGGATATGGGAAAGGTTATCGAGTTATATACGCACCACCACCTGATCAGTTGGTATATGTTGAAGATTTTGCCCACAGCGGCTGAGATGATATGATAGGATGCCCTCAGAGGCTTGATGATGTTATGAACACATGTAACTATGTACGACATTACATTTATATGCATATGCACGATACTATAAGTATTTCATGATTTACAGAGTTATCCAGTCTTACTAGTTGAGTCACTTGCTCTATATTTCTTTCATGTCTTTTATGTACTTATTTATGTGCCATACATACAAAAAAAACAATAACTACCCAGTAAAATCCCACAGGGTGGGGTCTGGGGAGGGTAATATGTATGCTAACCTTACCCCTATCCCGATAGGGCAGATAGGTTGTTTCCAAAAGACCCTCGGCTCAGAGAAAAAAAAGGAAAAAAGCAGAAGACAATTCATTAGTCACTCCATTAGAAAACATAATAGTAATAGAAGTATAACAACCAAAAGATAAATGACATGCAATAACATTAAGCAGTAACTAAGGCTCGGTGCTAAGATAAACGACAAGGACAATGTGAATTGAACATAAGCTGCAATCTATCTAAGATCAATCCTAATCCAACCCCGCCTCACCCCCGTAATGAAGCACGCAGAGGTCCACTACCCCCTACCCTACAACCCTAATGCTTGAGCTCTAAAGCTTTCTATCAAGGGCCATGTCCTCAGAAATCTGCAGTCGAGCCATGTCCTGCCTGATCACCTCTCCCCAGTGCTTCTTAGGCCTCCCTCTATCTCTCCTCGTACCCACCATGGCCAACCGCTCATACCTCATCACCGGAGCATCAAGGCTTATTCTCCACATATGCCCGAACCATCTTAGCCTCACTTCCCACATCTTGTCATCCACAGGTGCCACACCCACCTTTTTTGGGATATCATCATTCCTAATCTTGTCTATCCTAGTGTGCCCGCACATCCACCTCAACATCCTCATCTCTGCTACCTTCATCATCTGGATATGGTAGTTATTAACCGGCCAACATTGTGCCCCATACAACATGGCCGGTCTAACCACAGCTCTATAAAACTTACCTTTGAGTAATTATGGTACTTTCTTGTCACACAAGACTCCCGATGCAAGCCTCCTTTTCATCCAGCCCGCCCATATACGGTGAGTTACGTCCTCATCGATCTCTCCATCCCCTGGATCATCGACCCGAGATACTTGAAGTTATCCCTCTTAGGGATGACCTGAGATCCAAGCCTCACGTCCCTTCCTAATTCCCTCGGCTCAGCGCTAAACTTGCACTCCAGGTACTCAGTCGTTGACCTGCTCAATTTGAAACCCTTAGAATCGAGGGTCTGTCTCCAAACCTTCAATCTCTCATTAACACCAATCATCGTCTTATCAATCAGAACTATGTCATCAGCAAATAACATACACCATGGCATATCCCCTTGACTATGGTGTGTCAATGCATCTATCACCAAGGCAAATAAGAACGGGCTAAGCGCAGAGCCTTGGTGTAATCCCATAACAATCAAAAATCCTCTGAGATGCCTACCACAGTCCTAACCTTAGTCTTAGCTCCATCATACATGAATGTGATTTCTCTTATGTAAGCTACCGGCATACCCTTTGCCTCAAGACATTTCTAGAGCATCTCCCTGGGGACCTTGTCATACACTTTCTCCAAGTCAATAAACACCATTGTAGGTCCTTCTTCCTATCCCTGTATTGCTCCACCAACCTCCTAATAAGGTGGATAGCTTCCGTAGTGGAGCGACCGGGCATGAACCCAAACTGATTGCCGGATACAGACGTCGTCTTCCTTACCCTCCCCTCCACCACCCTCTCCCAGACTTTCATGGTATGGCTAAGTAACTTGATGCCCCTATAAATTGTTACAATACTGGATATCACCTTTGTTCTTGTACAATGGTACCACTGTACTTGACCTCCACTCATTCGGTATCTCTTCGTCCTTAAAATTACATTGAACAACCCAGTCAACCACTCCAATCCTGCTTTACCCACACACTTCCAAAAATCCACCGGGATTTCATCTGGCCCAATCACTCTACCCCTGCTTATCTTGCACAAAGCCCCCACGACCTCCTCTACCTTAATGCGCCTGCAATACCTAAAATATAAGGCCCCGTAAAAATTTGTGCTTAAAACCTAGTAGCACATAGTGTCAAGCTCGCCGCGGTTCGGACCCTCGGTGGTGATCTAAGCTTTAAAAATCAAAAGAATCAATTTTTCCAGAAATTGTCATTTCTACGATCAAAAATGCGGTCGCAAATCATCTATGCGGACCACATTCCTACCGCAGAGTGTAACAGAAGATTTGTCAAAAATTGAAGTTAAAATACGGTCAATTCTGCGACCGCAGAACATGAATGCGAACCGCATTCTTGTCGCAGATCGTGTCAGAACATTTAGTTTTTGGGAGCAATTCTGCAATCCATTATGCGGACCGCATGTTAACTCTGCAATCGCAGATGCGACCGCATACCCGACTCGGCCCAGATTTTCTAATTTTTTTAACCCGATATCTTCTTCAATAAAATACCCCAACACTTTATTTTTACATATTTCCTGAGAAAAATAAGAGAGAGGGAGGAGATATTCTTGAGGAAAAAATTCATCTTCTTCAAAAATCGTTTCTCGAATTGCTTGGTCCGAAAAAAAAAATTCTAAAGCTAGTGTCTTCATCTCCATTTCTACAGGTAAAAAATCCCTAACCCTTTTCCCTTGATTTTTAGATTCTAATAGAAAGAGGAATTTTTATGCATTAATTCTTGAAAATGAAAGTCAAAACACTCATGCATGTTCTTTATACCTAAAGTTTAGTAAAATGGAAATGGGTAGAAGTAAGGGGCGGTGCTCGATAACCCAAATAAGCTCGGATAGAAATTGTGAATTTCAATTCTACGATATATGTGTAACTTGTGACCTGGATTGACGCTGCTAGATTGTTGGGTAAATTTGAAGTAGAAGATAAAAGAAAAGGGGGAATTCGACTCCAGGTATGTATGGCTAACTTTGATCTTTGTGAAATCGTCCTGTTTTGGTGTACGAATAAATGGTACATGAATTGTTTGTGAAACTCTTGTGATTGGTTTGTTGGGTGTTGATTGGTTTGGTTAAATGCTACGTAGTAAGAGTTAGGAAACGATTGATAAAAAGGGAAATCGTGAATAATAAAATTGGAACAACAGTGGTAATAACACATTGGCTCCTGGTGGGTAATTATTGTAACAACTTGAATTGCTTATGAATTGTGGAATATAGTGGAATTGGTACTATTGGTTATGGAAACACTTGTGAATTGTAGAATTCGATGGAAAATAGTATTGATGGTTATGGGAACACTTGTGAATCATTGTTGTTGCTCCTTAAGGAAATGTTGTTGCGATCTTTGTAAATTGTTCATTATTGTTGTTGTGATTGTTTGTGAATTGAAAATGTACGGTGGGATCGGGTTGCGCGCCGCAACATGAAGTAATAAGGTGCAATTTGTGGTGATAAGGGTGGCCGAGGTAATAAGGGTGGAAAGCAATCGTAATCGCCATTGAAATCGATATGTGTACCAATNATGTTGGGAATGTTTGAAAAAGTGTGATTTCAATTATAAACTATTTAATCCTTTGGTTATTAAGTGATGAAAAATACAGGGGTAACACGTGGGATAGGAAAGGCACCCAGGTCCGCTTGACTGGGGCTACCCGGTCGGGCGCCGGTCATGTCCCTCGATTTAGGGCATGACATAAAATTTTGGTGACTCACCAAATTCCCTAAGTCCCCTAAAGCAACATCCCGGTCCCCTCCTCGTTCAGAAGACCGTAGAAGTACGTCTGCCATATCTGCTTGATCTGGGACTCTCCCATCAATACTCGACCATCCTCATCTTTGATGCACCTAACTTTGTTGAGATCCCGAGCCTTCTTCTCCCTCACTCTAGCCATCCGACACAACTTTCTGTCCCCACATTTCTCCCCTAATTCCTCGTAAAGGCGGCCAAATATTGTATTCTTAGCCTTCGTGACCGCCATCTTTACTTCCTTCCTTGCTACCTTGTACCTGTCTCTATTCCCTCTCATTTCCTCCTCTCTTATGCTCTCTACCCACTTTATGTACGCTACCTTCTTTGCCTCCACTTTACCTTGGGCTACATCATTCTACCACCAGTTGCCTTGGTGCTTGCCAGAAAAACCCTTCGATATACCTAGCACCTCTCTTGCTGCCTTCCTCATATAGTTTACCGTCGTTGACCACATAGTGCTCGCATCCCCACTTACCCACAACTCGTCCAAGCTCCCGTGGTAGCTAACCTCTCATCTAACTCTTGGGCTTTATCCTTGGATAAAGATCCCCATCTAATCCTTGGTTATCCCCGAACATACCTCTTCTTCCTCGTCATCATAATATCGATGTCCATCACTAAAAGCTTATGCTGAGTCTCGAGGGACTCTCCCGGGATAAACTTGCAACCCTAGCACAAACCTCTATCAAACCTTCTAACTTCTAAGGAAAAGGTAACCCATCTAAGTCTTCACCGCCGAATTTTGGAAAGAAACCAGGTGCTCCTCCCTCTTCAAAAAAAATGAGTTCGCAATCACTAGCTCAAAAGCATTGGCGAAGTCTAGCAGCGAAGTACCTCATCCTTCCCTAACCCCAAGTCCAAATCCACCATGCACCTCCCCATAACTACCAACAACTGACCCAATATGGCCATTAAAATCCCCTCCAATAAATAACCTTTCAGTAGGTGGAATATTGCGCACAACCTCGTCCAAACCCTCCCAAAAATGCCTCTTAACCTCCTTGTCAAAACCCGCTTGCGACGCGTAAGCGCTCACTACATTGAGGGTGAAATCACCAATCACTAACTTAATAAGCATTAGCCTATCATTCACTCCCCTAACCTCCACCACAGACTCTCAAAGTTCCCTATCCACTAAGATACCCACTCAATTCTTACCCCTCAGGACTCTAAAGTACCACAACTTATACCCATCCACATTTCGCACTTTCGATCCTGCCCACCTAGTCTCCTGAACACAAGCTATATTAACCTTCCCCTTCTGGAGAATATTTGCCAGCTCAATAGACTTACACGTCAGTGTGCCTATGTTCCATGACCCGATCCTCAATCTTCGAGCTCCCTCTTTCCCCTTACCCTTCTTGCATCTCGTCCCATCTATTGACCCCCTTCCCATCCCCCTTATCACCCCGACACCCTTTGAGGACATGACCCTATTCTACCATCCCATACCACAGCCACTATACCTACGCCAAATTTCGGTAAACTCTAATATAGACCCTAGATAAAAAATAATAGGAAGCAACTTCAAGTGTTTTATCAGTATGCTTGAAGTGATGCTGACTAAATAATCGCATCGTAAATAGTATAAGGAAAGAGACAAGAAAATGGGAGTTACCAACCCCCGATGGAAAGAACCTGGAAATATGAGTTGACGTCAGTTACCGCCACGTACCACCTCTGCCGCTAGGTACAACTACTGAAATGGCCGCCTCCACCCTAGTCACTTTTCTGATTGACCTGTACAAAGCACAAGGGGATGGAAAAGAAAAATGATGGTCCCACTGCCACTACTGCCAACGATCATTGGGCATCAAGGTACAACAGGAAGTTAAAAGAGAAGAAAAAAGGGGTAGGGGGAAAGAAATAGGGGGAGGTCGTTGGGGAGAATAAATGGGGAGATGAGAGGGGAAATAGGTGAAGAAAGAAAATGGGGAAAGAAAAGGGGATGGGAGGGGAGATAGATGGAGATAAAAGAAGGAGAAGCGTCGCCGCCAGTTGTAGCAGTAGATAGGGTGATGAACATAATAGGGGGAGGAGAGAGAAGGGAAAGGGGAGGGACGGGAAAGGAGGGTGGGGTGGGCGGAAGGGGGACTTACCTGTGGCTCGCTGGGAAAGGGACACCGGAGAGATGAGGCTCGTTGCTGGGGTAGGGTCGCCAGAGCTGCAATAGAAAAGCGAGAGGGGGAGGGGGAGAGAAAGAAGATAGGAGTGACGGGAAATGAGGGTGGGGTAGGGGGAGGGGGACTTACCTATGGCTCGCCGGAGAGAAAAGGGATGCTACTGGGTAGGGTCACCAGTGCCTCTGCTGGTCGTCGGTGGTGACTGTCAGTGACCGTTACACACAGTACTGGAGAGCGTCAAAGAGAGAGAGTTACAAATCCCTCTAGGGAATAGAAATATTACTTAATTAAAATTCGAATATTATGTGCATTACATACTCAATATATTATTCGTACTAATATCCCTTCTGCCCTGGGATGTTGCGTTTCATGCCCACAAGTTCTGATAAACAGGTCGAGAGTTCTCCAAGTAGGCTACCAGCTTAGAGAAAGATGTTGTTGTGCTCCATTTGCTCCGGAGTTTCTTGTTGGGTCACTATGATTTAGACGCATTGTTTGGTATGGCGCGACACTGTCCCGACCTTTATAATAAGTATGTACTCTTAGAGGCTTGTAGATAGATGCCATGCATACAGATACCTGTATGCACTTGTCAGCCTATGTTTTGAGTATATAAAGAATCATGCTGGCCTTATAGGCTCGTATTTCATATGTATAAGTTTGTATTACCTCATGATTTACTCCGGTTTATTTACTTATGATAGATGATACGAAAGATACGTTATGTTGGTACTCGGTTAAGTAAGGTATCGTGTGCCATCGTGGCCCATCGGTTTGGGTCATGACAAAATTGGTATCAGATCAATTCTGTCCTAGGGAGTCTACAAGTCGTGTCTAGTAAGTCTTGTTTATGGGTGTTTTATGCTCCACACTTATAAACAGGAGGCTAGATGGCATTTAGGACTATCACTTTTTCTTCTTACTCTAGATCGTGTGGTAGAGCATAGTTGTAAGAACCCAATTTCCCAAACACTATCTTATTCATAATACAACGATGCCTACATTTAGATAGACGGTTGGTAAGGGATTGCACGTAGTTACGGAAGAGTTGAGCCAGAGGAACTTGATTCTGTATGCTGCTTATAATAAGTAAATGTAAGGTCTTCAGCAGATCATGTGTGTACTAAGACATGTAAACTTCTTGTTGAAGAGCCCTAAGGCATGAATCAGAAGGTACAAGTTTCAACAAGTAAAAGAAGCAAGGCGAAGAAGGGTACAAGGTACCCAGTAAGTAAAGATGAACATTATCTACACTTCAGGAAGAGCGATATAAGCATTTTGAGTTACCTTCAATAGTAATAGAGGTATGTAAAATTTTCCACATCGATCTTAGTTATGCCCTATGAGAGCTAACATATATGGTTTTTGAGAAGGACGGGGTATCAGGACCGGGCTGGGGTTAGAGTAAACCAAAATGATGGATGGATTATTTGCATTACTTGACATTTCCAAAGGATATTGCAAATGTGCTAATAGATCTCCTTGTGAGATACCTAGATGGTGCACTATAGAATAGTACAGCTAGATATGAGTACTACGAAGATAGGCACTGGAAACCTTGAAGGGTCATCGATGATCTGAAAAGACACCAAAGATGAAGAGGTAAAACATCTATAGGTAGATCGTCGTAGCGCTAAATCTTAGTACTACCCTGAAGTTGGGAATATTGAATGATGTGCATTAAGTCAGAACTAAGTGGTTTTAGTAATTTTGGAATGGTGAAGGAAGAATGCGACAAAAACATGAGAAAAGGGATGAGATTGCACTTATCCAAATCCTACTGATATGCTACGATTCCAGAACATTATGCAAATGCGACATCAATGAGAGGAAGTAAGGGTTCCTGCCCGGGATGTTATTGATAAATAAGGGGCCATCACGAGAGGTAAGTTAAGATAAAGGAAATAACCCAAGTATGATTACACAGAGTATTGATATGAGAATGGACCAATGAGTAGTTAGCATATGAATCAGAAAGAGCCTAGTTACATCTAAAGAATGAGATACAAACAACTCAATAGATCGTGCAAGATAAACTAGTAAATCCCAACATGGGGAATTCAGCCTCGCAAATATCATCTTAGAAGCTACCCTACGAGCAAAAAGGCATGAAGGTAAGTAAGTAAGGATAATGACAATTAAGATAGAACATCAAAAATTTTGCCGGGTAAATGATGTGATAAGCTCGCAGCCTTGCAAGAATCAGATGGTCCTCACTAAGTACTACAATAAAACACTAGCTAATGAAATAAGGAAAAAGGCATCAACCTACGCATATGGACCTAAAGAGGAAATGTTCTTGTAACAATAGTCTCACTACAACATTGTATGCACTCTATAAGAAAGTAGGATTCGAGACCATGTCAGTTGCATGGAAATTCCGTCATGCGTGGGAACTAAGAAAAGCTAAGTATGCACGCTACAAGGGGCATAACGACTAGGAAAAGTAATAGCATACGTTTGAAGAAAGCCGAGAAGAAAAGAAAGGACTTATTCGAACAATGATCCAGAATTAGTTACGTTATGAATTCACTTAGATTTCGGAGTATTATCCATGCATCATATATGTTAGGAATCATATATCCTAGAAGACTCCGGTATAAGTTAAAAGAAAAGAAAATAATTGAGTCCAGATCATAAACAAATGATTAAATTGTTAGAAGATGATGTCACGGGTATTCCATAGCCTCCGTGAAAGGCTAAAGTAATATGTAATACCATGGGCCGCAGACCGAAAGATTAATTAAGCCTACATAAAGGCTAATCTGAAGGAAGAGGAAACTAAAGAGTTACATCAACCAGTAAATTAGGAGTACGATTATTGGACCTAGAAAATTATAAAAATCGTAATTGAGAGCGTTGCAAGATCACCCTTAATATCAGAGGTACAAGAGAAATAGTACGACAACCATATTATATAACGCTCTACGAGAAAGCCAGTTAGAAGAGTACCAGGCTCATAAGAAGTTAGTATGAAGCTCCCACCAGATTATGTATGCACTAGGGGTTAAGTATTACGATAGAGCTTCAAGTTGTGGATTTAAATCATACCTATGTAGAAGGTAAATTATGATATGGATAGAAGATGTGATGCGGGATTTTAAAGCAAGTAAGGTAAAGGTGAACAACGTATGAGACACTCAAGTGCAGAAGGTTGTGAATAGTCCTTACTTCAGATAGAAGGCTAGAAACCTTGGGATTCAGTATCCAGGAAAGATAGCGGTGGCATGTCTTCCAGCCTATGGGTTCTAGGGATCGGGAAGCCTTATGAAGAGAGTAAAGAAGAGTTAGAGATGATGTGATGTCTCACTTGATGATCTAGAATAACACAAGAAAATATATGGTGCAAATAAGTTGAAGGAAGATTGCGAGTAGTATAAATAGACATGTATAGGTCGCAAGCTAAAATATGGTGAAGCGACACGTTTTTGGAAGACATGAGTAAGGACAAGGAATGGCGAGTAAGAAGGTGACGAGAAATGGATTAGTCCTCGGAATTAAGCCTAGAAAAGCAAAAGAGCTGATAGTATCTGTAAGTTATAGAAAGCTCAGTATAGCCTAAAAAAACTCAAATGAGTCTAAGACTTGTAGCATTTACAAAAGATGGAATGCTGCCCTGGTAATAGAATGAGGATGTAGTTGTGATAAATAAGGGATGATGTTTGGGCCTTTGATTGAGTAATTATTTGGAAAAAATGAGATATTTCATGAATTGTACAGGATTGACACACCCACGTAAGGTTAATCACTTTGGGATGCTATGAAAAACGATTATGAAAATTACTCCAGATGTTCCTCGATGCAACATGGGCCATAGTGATTATGTAAAAAGTTTCAAGTTATCTGTGGTAAATTGTAGATCAATATTGAGGTGAATAAACAATGAATGGACAAAGGTTACAAAGCACAAGATGAGATTAGGCCGTCGTTCTTAAGATGAACAATAATCAGGAAGCATTAAAGGACTTAGATATTATGCATATAGGATAAGCAACGAGAATAACCTAGAGTTTGGTGGCAAGCCTCAGTAATTACAGTATGACCTACCTAGATTTGGTAAAGTCATGTGGATGGATAATTGGGTCCATGAAGTAAGGTATAGAAATATTCGTAGGTTCATCAAAGTACCGAGCGAAGAATTTCAATATACCTATAGATGATGTCATGCACCGAACATGGGCCTGGACGTAACATGAAACTCGGTGCCTGACTACGTGTGACCGAGCGAACCAACAGGCTGGCTGAATCAACATGTGATATCATAACATATTGAATGCGGAAGATAGGCTAACACATGCTGATATACTAAGAGTATGGATGATATAAATTAGAGTGCAGAAATACTAATACAATTCTGAAACATATTTGTAGCCAACATAGCTTAACATGAAAAGCCTGAGACTCTGTCTAACTCTTTCTACAGTCTATGAAGCCTCCAATGAAGTACTAAAAGCACCGACTGTCTGAAAATACTAGGGATTGTAAGGTAATGATAATGCCCCAGATGAACTAGGGATCACCAAGTAGCTGGTACGAGAATCCTAGCACTCTGAATCATCAACCTACAAATCATTACCTACATCGTGAGATGCAGGCCCCGGGCAAAAATGACTTTAGTACATTTGAATTGTACCAGTATGTAAAGCAACTAAAAGAAAGAATTATAAATGCTGAAACTGAAACTAATTTGATAACTGATAATTGACAATTAATAGCTGAAATGATAACTGGTAACTGATAACGTAACTAATAATTGATAACTGATAAATGAACTGATAACTGGTGACTGAAATGATAACTAATAATTGAACTAATCGAAGGAAGTAAGGATATGAATACTCCCTCTTCTAAATGATGAACAACCTGTTTATCTGAATAAATAAACTGCAACCTCAGGCCATATATATATATATATATATATACATATATATATGCATAACTACGTCCTCGGGCCCAGGTATACGCATATATAACTGTGGCCTCAGGTCCAAAGATGCATAAAACATATACTGCAGCCTCAGGCCCAAAGATGCATAAAGCATAAACTGCGGCCTCAGGCCCAAATACAGGTGTACAACATTCAGGGATTTAAAATCAGGAACTAAGAATCATACTGTAATACATGATAGTGAAACACTAAATCAGATTGAGTTACATGATACTGGAATACTGGATCACACTGAGTTACATAATACCGGAATACTGAATAGGACTAGACTGAGACATGTGTTCTTGAACTGATTATGAACACTGAAACTTCAACTGTTTATGGCATACTGAGTAATCTACACTAAGACTCAAAGGCGAATCAAACCCAAGTAAATATTGAGTATGCACTGAGCTCACAATGTTCTGAACGAAAGTCATGAACGAGTTATGAAGCAAAAGAATAGAAGTTCTACAACTATTCAAGGAACTAGGCTAAACTCTATTTCTGAGGCAATTAGTAATGTTGTAAAAGAAACGTAGTGTAGGGAGAATCATTTACATTCCCAAACATAGAAAGTTAGCCTCACATACCTTAAGTTCCTGCTCTTGAGCGTAATACAATGTTTGTCTATCCTTTTAACTTTAATCTATAGCAATACAAGTCAAATGTATTCTATATTAGCTATGATGCTCATGTTTTGGTCACTTAAGCATCTAATCAAACACTTGGTGAAAATAAAGTTTCATAGTCCTTATTAATGGTATCTCTACACCGAATAACCCATTCTCTTATCCCTAGATAAATTCTAAAGTCTCAAACGGTTATAATCAACATTGTTCTCTATCACCCATAAGGTACAACACCCTTAACCAATAATCAACAATTAATACCCCAAACCTATAATTTTTCATTCTTTTCTATCAAACCCATCAACTTTATCTCATGAACTAGGGTTTATAATAATTAAACTAATGCTATAATCAAGTAGATGGTGAAGGCATTACCTTTTTGAAGTTCAAACCCTTTGAATTCGAGTTCTAGGCTTCCTTC
Organism: Nicotiana glauca; assembly: GCA_026770625.1. Lineage (NCBI taxonomy): Eukaryota > Viridiplantae > Streptophyta > Magnoliopsida > Solanales > Solanaceae > Nicotiana > Nicotiana glauca. The sequence goes on from MU728737.1 coordinate 129,191, forward strand.
TCTGAACAATGATGTACCAATCGAATATCTAATGATATGGAGGGTTTAACCATGTTAATAAGATGTTGGGAAATTGAAATTAACTTATAATTCCATTATAACTTACCTTGGGTTGTGTAGAGACCCTTAAGGAGTTAGGTTTTTGAGAGTTCCCTTTTCTAGAGCAAGTTTTTATGTTTTGGGGCTGTGGGGGACGATGTAGGGCTTTAAAATGACCCTTCATGAGTGCACCCGCTCACATTAGGCCTGACCGCACTACTGACTGTGCTACTGACCGCACAAAATGGCAGTAACGCTACCTTAAAAAAAAGTGCGACCACGCTCAGGGCGCGCTCAGGGCGCACATATTTCATACTGCTCTGTAAAATACGCATAACCTTTTGCTCAGATATCCGTTAAGGCATCATAATATATCATTGCAAATCTATTTCAAAGACCTACAACTTTCATGCTTTGAGGTTTCCCAAATTTCTTACACATTTTCACTAAACCCTGCTAGAAGACAGACCTTCAACAAACTTATTTGATTTTGTCAAATCTTATGCACCTCACTTTCCATCTTGATTTTTAAACAACTATTTTCTCCCATAATCATCCCTCAAGGACTTCATATGTCTAAAATATCAAATTAATACCCATTTAACATATCCACACCTAGTCCGAATGTATGGCGTGTTACATTATCTCCCCCTTGGGATCATTCATCCTCGAGTGATTGTCCTGACTGTAACTTCTGCTAACTATGGACCTTAAATGGGTCTGGTGGCAATTCCAACTCATAAGCTAATTGAACGATCCTTTGCAAGATTCTAGATGGCCCAATATAGCAAAGACTATGATTCCCCTTCTTCCCAAGTCTCATAACGTCTTTCATAGGCAACAATTTTATTTCAGAAACACCCAGTCATCAACTTAAAACTATATGTCTCTATACTGCACGCTCGTATAGGACTTTTGGAGGCTTTGAGCCGTCTTCAAATGCCCTTGAATCAACTTAACTTTCTCCATAGTCTGATAGGCCAAATTTGGTCCCAACAACTCCTCTTCACCAACTTTGGACCAACCAATTAGCAATCTATACCTTAGCCCATACGGAGTCTCGCACAGTGCTATCTTGATACTAGAATGGTAGGTGTTATTATTAGCAAGGTCAATGAGAGGTTTGTCATCATCCCAATTACTTTTAACAGCAAGGACATATCCTTAACCATTTGAATAACGCGCTCTGCCTGACCATCATTCCGAGGATGGAAAACTTGATCCTAATCCTTTCTGAAAGAACTTCTAAAAGTTCTTTTTAAACCGAGCACCACAATCTGAAATGACAGACAACAGAGACCCATACATCAGATAATTGCTTGAATGTACAACTTGGTATAATCTTCTATTGAATCAGTAGTTTTTACTAGTAAGAAGTGTGCTGACTTGGTAAGTCGATTAACAATTATCCAATCAAATCATGCTTTTAAGATGAGTAAGATAATCCTATTATAAATTTCATATTTACAATCTCCAATCAAAATATGTGTATTCTGTGATAAAAACACTAGACTTTCTGCTGCTCGACTTTCACTTGCTAGCGATTCGGACAATGGGCCACAAAGTCTGGGGCTTTCTTTTTCATGTCGTTCAACCAATAAATCTCCTTGGTCATGATGCATGTTTGGGGAACCTGGATGGAAAGAATACCTGGAATTATAGGCTTCTAACATGATCTTACCTCTTTAAGTCCATCTATGTCTGGAACACACAATCTATCCTGGTACCTCAAAGTACTATCATCTCCCCCTTATTCAAAAGCTATAGTCTTATACTTGTGAATTTCCTCTTTCAACTGCAACATGTAGCGATCATCAAATTGTTTCTCCTTCTCTACGGCTACCAAGGCGGAACGAGTCCTATTCTAGACAACATTTATGTCATCTTCAGAGTCCGAAGTCAAACTCCTATCTTGGCTAAGTGGTGAACTTCTTTCACTAGAGTTCTCTTATCTAACTCAATCATGAGTTATACTTCCCACACTTTATCTTCTTAAGCACTTCCTGAAACTTATAATATTATTGTGAACTAAGTCTTTGACATGTAATACAAGCTTTAGAGTCCCGTGCAATGAAACTACCCTCATATTACATAATAGGCATGATCTTACAGTTTTTCTGTGATCGGTTTATCATCAATAACTAAGCTCGGTGATCATTCTAATCAATTTGTATTTCTTACACATGCTAGTCATAATCCTTGTGGTAATTATACAAATTTTCCTCATTATCATATTTCCTTTTTCATATCCCATGCTAACTATTCGGGTTTCAAATTTCTAACTACACTTACTGATGTTTTTCACATCACCCCTTAGACCAAAGGTCTTATACTTGCAGATCCTTCCTTTTTTTTATTGGGATCCAAATAACTTTCCTTATTTTCTGCAATTCTTTGCACTCTACATCAATGGCGGCTTATCTTCAAACTTACTTTTGAGAAATCTTTCTTACTAGGAAAAACTAAATTATTCACTTAACGGAAAGATAACATATTCACAACTATCATACACAATCTTAATAATTTAACTCTGCTCACACTTTCAATCCTGGAGAAACCACATTACAATAATTCCTAAAGGTTATTCTTCTATAGTTTTGGCTCTCACTACTAGCTGATTTTTTCCCCACTGCCACTGTAATATAGGTTTAACTCAAACTCTTTAGGTTCTAACACACGTTTGGTATTTTAAACTATCATCCACTCACTAGAGTTAACCTGGCTAAGTGAATCAAATTGTACCTCTACTAGCACTACATAATTTTTTTATTTAATTCACTGTATCAACTCAAAACTTACTTATTATTCTTTTACTAACCACATGCTAGCATCATATTTTCTTGATCTTCTTTGAATAACTAAAGTGAAGCATACGGTTATTCTAACTTCCCTCACCATTCGACCCTGTTCTACGGTCGCATACTATCCCTTTTTTTTTCTAAACTATGTGCATGGATCACAATTATGGAACTGATCTGCCTTAAATGAAATTTAAATATCCGACCCCAAACTTTCTATACAATACTAAATCATATCATACTATAAACATCCTGGTTAATCATTTAGTCACATAACCTAAGCGGGGACTGCTATATCTTTTAGCCTACATCAATAGCTGCTTCTTATAGTAGCTTACTAATGTGGAACTTTTAGTTCTGATTTGAATAAACATGAACAACTTAAAATCATTCCTTGAAATTCACTATTGGCTGCTCTTGGTTCTCACTGCATACATCATATCTTCTAGTCATTTGCATGAGTTCTACAAAAAATACATCTCTAATAATAACAATTGTTTTTTACTCCTAGGTATTTTACCCTTATGCTCTTTTCTGTCCAAACTATAGTGACCAATGTTAGGGTCTAACATTTGAACTATCATCATCCAACTTGGGGCTCCATTTCCAAAAATTGAATGAAGTTGTTCTAGGAAGTAAAACACATACGAATACACTACCATTCACAAACTTATCTTTCAAAGTATACCATCATCTGATAAATCACTTCATGTGCCCTTCGGTGAGTCTTGGTCTTAATTCAGACCTAAAATATGCGAAGATTTTGCTATGATCACTGTTACTTACATTTTCTTTTAGCATCCATAGGCATCATTGTATACTCACCAGTCACCAGGATTTTGATACACTAAAAATTAGATATTTGATAAACATATAACTGAATACTGGCGTACTGAATAACCATAAATTTGTTAACTGAAAGATTGTATAACTGATAAAAATAAGACATCATAACTACTTTTGTACTTTTTGATAAGGTTATGTTCTAATCTGTACTACTATCCGTTGCATCCCACTTTTACATCTTCTCAAGTCTTATATTTACCAACCTATACTCCATAAATATACCCCAATGGACAATTATCCTCTCTAGGACCTTAGGTTTCTACTGAGCGTCGCTTGGGCATCCAATACGTTTGGAATTCGATAGGAAAAGAAGGTTAACTATTTCTATATTCTTCATGGCACGATCTAGATGTCACGACCCAAATCCCAAACCTGGTCATGATGGCGCCTCTCGTGAAGACGAGGCCAGTCAAAAAAACAAACGCTTCCTTTTTAACAGTTATTTAATATTTATAAAGCTAAAACATGATTAGCATAATCAAAAGCACGGAAAACAATGATAACAATAGGGAACCATCTCGTCACATCCCGACATCGGGGTGTCACTAGTCATGAGCTACTACAGAGTCCACTAGATTACTACAAGTCCAGAAATAGGAACAAAGTATGAAAGTAACATGAACAACATAAAATAAGGGAGAGGATCTAGTGCCGTGGACTCTAGCGGTCACCTGGCTCCGCTATGATAACAAATCTTCAATTAGCTCAAAACCCGCTACCTGGTGGTCAAGTACCTGCATCTGTACACGAGGTGCACGGAGTAAAGTGAGTACTCCAACTCAATGAATAATAAGGGTAAATAATAACTGAGCAGCAATAAACCACGTAAGGTGGATCAACATGCTATATGGTACAGTGTAACCATTGAGAAAATAGGTGAAACGTAAATATCCTTTAGAAAATATCTTGACTTAGTTCAAAACCTCTTTTTGAGAATATCTTTCCCCAACAGTTAAGCAATTAAATGCGGAACAGGTAGTGCAAGTCAACACAAAATTCAGCCCCTCGGGCACAAACAAGTATGCATAATTGAGCTCATAAACTCTCCCTACAGGCAATATTTTTGTTCTTGGTCAGCCATTGTTACCGACCCGTTTACATCATACAGTGTCACTGTTACCACTGTCTCAAATTTATCCTCTTTAAAAGTGATCAGGAAATATCAGAACAACAAATAAATATCTCAAGAAATAACACAACAACGAAAAATGCAAAAAAACATGAATGCAATGCAATGCATATGACGGTACACTCCGGTACCCACTGCAGTGTGCCGTCTGATCAATTTAACGTCGACGACGCTCACTAGGGGTGTGTACAGACTCCGGAGGGGCTCCTACAACCCAAGCGCAATACTAATCCATCTCGTGGCATCAATAAATTCCTGGTCAGTCATTGTTACCTGACCGGTCAACCATTGTTACCTGACCAATTTACACCATACAGTGTCATTGTTACCACTGTTTCAAGTCACATCATACAGTGTCATAGTTACCACTGTTTCAAAATCACTGCTGCGGCGCGCAACTCGATCCATGCTCAGTCCAGAAATGCATATAAGCCACTTGGGAAATGTCAAACAAATGGTTCTCAACTCAAAACGTTAATAAAATCTTGTTTGAGTTTTCAAATCTTAGAAAAAATGGCTGAGTTTGCAAAACAATATTAAAATCCTGGAACGAGATCAAATAATATGCAAAGTAATGCAAAAACAGTGATATCAATCCCTGAAGGATTCAAATAATCGGCACGAAACCCAAAAACATGGCAATCAGCCCAAATAATGGTGATAACAAGTAGTTCCAGTCAAATACACGGTAACCATCAATAACCGGGATGGACCAAGTCACAATCCCCAATGGTACTCTACCCCACGCTCATGTCCAGCGTGCAAGTCACCTCAATACAACACTATGATCTGCAAATTCGGGGTTTCAAACTCTCAGGATATCATTTACAAGTATTACTCACCTCGAACCGGTGAAATCTCTAGCCTGCGATGCCTTTTCCCCTCAAACCGGCCTCCACGCGCGTTGAATCTTTGTCAAAACCACAACGAATACATCACAATAGTCTAAGGGGATATAACCCAATCGAAAGGACTCGAAAAATATCGAAAATCACGAAATTGGCAAAACCTGAGCCCTGGGCACACTTCTCAAAATCCAGAAAATTTTACATCAATAAGATGCTTATCTCGCCACGAGTTCATACATATCAAATACACAAGAATCGGAGTCCATTTGACCCCTCAAATAATTAATTCAAACTCTCTTAAGTTTCAAGCCCTAACAACCATTTTTAACCATTAATTCCTTGAATTTCAGTGTTAAATCCATGTTTTTACACCCTAATAACATAATCCGAGTCCAATAATTCATATCTGATGAAAGCCCTTCGGACTCTCTTCAAAATCGCCCAAGAAATCGCCTAAGCCGAGGTCCAAAATATTTTTCCTTCTCTTTCAAATTCGTGAAACATTGTTCATTAAACCCAGGTCGATTTACGCTCCTACGGTCAAATAACCCCCCACCTACGCTCCCCGCACATGCAGCCAAACGACCGCTTATGCGGTCACACTTAAAATCCCCTGGACCGCTTATGCGGTCTAGAACCGCTTCTGCGATCGTCGTATTTGTGGATCCACGATCGCTTCTACGGAAAAGAGCTCCCAGAACCAAATCCGCTTATGCGACCCAACCGCCGCATTTGTTGAACCGCTTATGCGGCCCCTTTTTCTGCAGATGCGGAAACAGCAGAACCAGCAAACCGCTTCCATGCAACAAACTCCAAATTCACCGTTTAACCACCTGAAATCACCCCGAGGCCCCCGAGACCTCAACCAAAAGCATATATATGATCTATTACCTTATTCAAACTTGCTCGATTCATCAAATCACTATAGTTAACATCAAAATCATCAAATTTCACCAAATCAAAGCCTAAGTTCTTCAAGAACTTCCAAAATGTAATTTCGATCAAATCCCGACCAAACGATGTCCGAATGACCTGAAAATTTACACACGTATCTAAAATCACCTAACGAAACTAAGAAACTCTCGAAATTCCATTCCGACCCTCGAATCAATTTTTTACCCATCAATCGGAATTTGCCAAAATTCTAACTTTGCCCATTCAAGCCTAATTCTACACCGAGCCTCCAAAATTACCTCCGATTGCGATCCTAATCCTCAAATCATCCCCCGAAGCTAACCGGATCGTCGAAAATCACATCCGGTCCCTTTAAATCACAAGTCAACTTCCGGTTGACTTTTTCCAAACCAACCTTTCCTTAAAGGGACTAATTGCCCCATTTCCTACCAAATCCAGTCCGAGTCAACTCAAACTCGCCCAACACGTATAATAAATCATGAAGGATAAATAAACAGGGAAAACGGGATGGAAACACATGAGACGACGGGTCGGGTCGTCACATCCTCCCTAACTTAAACCAACGCTCGTCCTCGAGCGTTCCCAGAGTTGTCCTAGAAGGCAACCAATAGCATAATAACCTTACCAAGCATATACCGGGGGTGATACCACGTCACCCTATCTCGCATAGGTCCGATAACACAACATAGCTGAAATCTCACAACCCACCTAGACCATGACCCGCAGATCCATATCGCACTTTCCGAAATTATACGCAAGACCAGAACCTCACATCTATACTCAGGATAATTCCGAACCAACTGTAATAACCCATACCTGCAACCTCCGGTGCAATTATATGATATACCATATAGCTCAAACACATGCGGTGATAACTCTCATTCACGACAGCTGTCCACAACAACCATATACTGATAAAAGCCTCTTATTAGCTAAAGCCTTATTCCAACACTTTTATTTTTATATATATATATATATATATATCCTACCAATGATAATGAAACGCACAGTATACCATAACCATTTCTCAGATCAACCATTCATGAAGGCATTTCTTGCCTTTTGACTAATACCACAACAGATTCCGAGCCGAACCTCGATATCATTCTTCCAACAAGCTGTAATCAAATCTGTTCGTATTTGTTAATGACTCCCACGATCACCTCGAATCCAACACACCATTCAGGTGATATGACACCTCAACACAAGACTAAGCCACAACTTTCATAATCCACGCACCAATGAATGGTGGTCTGAACATACTCAAATCATGACAAATGACTCAAACAAAAGAGCTGTAACTCAAACTCCTCAGTACCATCACAACACGAGGCTGAGACCCCGTCCCACGTCATAGAAATATAATACCTGAACCTACCTCGAAGGGTCTAATCTCCACGTAGCCTAGCTACAATGCACCATCCTATCTAAACAGTATTACACATGAAGCACCGCAAGTTGCTATACTTGAAATTGACAACCACGCACGATGGATATCTGGAACCCAAGCAAATCATTATACCCATGGCGAAGCAAGTAATATACACCATACGATCCTGAAAGGACACAACCGGTGAGCCATTCTCCTCGCAACACCCAATACATACTTTCCTTAGAAACCAGGAAGTAAGGCATACAAGACGGCATATGGAAAACTATTCCCATCATCACACTACTGTGGCGTGCAACCCGACCCAGATAACATACCCATGGCGGCGTGCCACCCAGTCCACACATACTCATGGCGGCGTGCCATCCGATCCATATATATATCTCACATAAGGAGATGCATATCAAGCCAAATTTGCTCATTACAACAAAATACCGAGTACCGGTCGTAAGCATACTGAGTGCATACAATATCTACATATACCGTTATAAGCTACAAAACTCAAACGCAACTGAGGTTTTCCTCTCAACTTCCTCTATGAATCCCGATATCACCGCACTATATGCGCCTATAGTCCGTAAATCATAATGTCTCGCAATGAAGAAAATGGCTCATAGATCTCTCTAGATAGCTGATAAGCTCAGCAACAGTCGAGTCAACCTATCCCTCGATAATACGATTCGGAGCCAACCAAGTCAACTCATACTAGAACACGCATTCGAAAAGTCTCTTAACGCCAGAATTGGCTCAATAATAGCAACCTCTACACTGACATCCATCATGAAGGCTCAATTAGGAAAAGAAGTCCTTGCCAGCCGTCCGCTGGTCTTTGGAATACAAACCGCTTTGCTAGAACATAATCCGATACACCTCGCCACGCAACTTGTGGCATTTTCCGACATAACCCATAGCACAATAGTCTATAATAACCCAACACTGAGACATCTAGTCCACACTCCAATATCATGTCCACAATCTAATATACCAAGCAAGTAAAGATCCACTCGGGCATCCAAATCCTAATAGCCGATAAAGGTACCAATACACACGATCCACAACCACTACATAGTCTGTACATGAGAACTCCCAATCTCCATCTTCATATAACATACAAACCACTGTAACTAATCCCAAATTCTGTCGTACGAGTACATATTACACCTCGAGTACCCAATCATTCCACGAAATATATTCTAAAATTCTCCTGTGCTATCAAGAACACTCAGATATCAGCAGTCGATCTAGCAAGAAACACTACAATACTATCAAAGTATTATCAGTTTACATCACCTTCCCCCTTTTCTGGGACATTAACTCTCATCAAATCACTTCTGATTAGCAGTACCATTTCATTGATTACCTTAGGCTACCCGTTGCTTAAAAATTTTATGAACTTCTTTTCAGAACTAAATAATAACTCATCTAGCCAAGACCTTCCATCAATCCCATCTAGAAGAAAAATCATTACGTATTTCATGCTTCGCATACCCATAGAAAATATTCATCTCCAAACCACGGTAAAAATCAACAAGAACTTTCTCCCAAATCCATTGCACAAGCTAAACTGCCAGGACTAAATTCTTCTACCCCAACCAAGCTAAGCAAGCTGTCAGAACTCAAGAGCCCTGCTGCACAATACCAATAAAAGCTCATTACCTCGAATACATACGAAGAATTAATCATATTCTTACCATACCGATTCGGTCTACTATCAAGTTATTCCATCTATCTAATTTTTCTTTTTATTCATCATCCACTTGATATTTCTCCCTCGCTGTAGCATCACAATGCCTCAATCTTGTCTTACCATATGAGACTCGCACATAAGACAACATTGTCTAAGACCCATGGCCACTGAATACTCTCTCAACCGTTCCCAAAAATACCACATTCCAGAGTTCTTTACCCCAAAGAACTTCCTTCGAATTTGAAATTTGTTACCATTACATTCCAGATATTGATACATAGAATCTCACAAATAACATAAAATACCCCAAGTCTTGATCTTTTCTAATGAAAACACAGTCCCTAGCCACATACACAACCTTAAGACACCTGATTATTACATGCCCAATCTTGAACACAATAAGACCATTCTCGAGAATCATTCCCTCTTACACAACTGTAAATTATCTGACTTAACGAACAAAACTACTCATGCCTAATTAGCACTCTAACATCGCAGAACATGATCTCATACCAATAGAAACAACCATCTTCCTTCCCTATACACTTAGCATTCTTTATCAACAATGGCTCAAGACATCCTATTATTTTCTCACACCTACGAAGCATCATGTAACCTTCGTCAAAATTTTGCTTTACTCATGCCATCCTCGGCTCAATTTCTGCAACCCGAACTGATCTGATAGTATACCTCGAAAAGGAACCAACATACCACATAACCGTGCAATCAGCTAATCAACAACAACCTCCCCAACTTGGCTCGAAGCCATACATATCAGGACACACTCAATAACCCATAATACTTTTATTATAATGATGCCACAATATCATAGTGATATTAAATATACATCATCTACTAGTTTGTGAAAACACAGATCATCTAGTACTGACATCCTCGGCAAACCTCACACTCATCCCCACGTCAGTTGAGTCCACTATTTAGAGTGACCCGAATTTATCAAATTCCAACACATACTCTTCAATTACACATGAGATCTTCCATCAATAAACATAAGAATCGTACCACTTAAAGGAGATAACCCACATGTTTCGCCTCAATTTAGTACTTTAGTATACCTTCCACCATCATATACATTACACAATCATTAGTCTTCCTGAGTCTAAACTCATACCTCCACGCGTATTTCACTTTACCTTCCAACTAGGAGATACGAGAATATTCTTCACGCGCCCATAACTCGGGGCTACACAACAGATTACGATAGGAAACAAACACTTAACGGTTCATCTATTATCGAATAGACTCCTTCGTCGCTACCAAGATCATGTGGATACATCTCAAAGTACTAACATAATCATCACATGGATATCCAGCTGCCATTCCGGCTAATAGGGACAATAACGAACATAAAATTTCATAACACCCGCTCACAAAATCAGCACCTTGGTGCTCAAGCCATAAGCAAAGATTCGGCCTCAAGTCCTCCAGACTAGCCCAACATAAAACTTACGGAGATTACATCTCGCCCCTCAATCGGGAAATCACAAGACATCAAGGCACATACAATACCGAGCGCTCATATGCGTATACATATTTGAGGAAGGAATTTCAAGAGCTATATCTGAAGCTGAATCAAGTATGTACGATAAGAATTCCAACAAAGTGAAGTTTTCCTAAAGGTTCTACTTCCTCTCGAGGATAAATACAGCCGTCTCTGTATCGATCCACGAGACTCTACTAAACCTACTCATGACTCGTGAGACCTAGTAACCAGGCTCTGATACCAACTTGTCACGACCCAAATCCCAAACCCGGTCGTGATGGCGCCTCTCGTGAAGACGAGGCCATCCAACAAAATAAATGCTTCCTTTTTAATAGTTATTTAACATTTATAAAGCTAAAACATGATTAGCATAATCAAAAGCGCGGAAAACAACGATAACAACGGGGAACCATCTCGTCACAGCCCTACATCGGGGAGTCACTAGTCATAAGCTACTACAGAGTCCACTAGAGTACTACAAGTCTAGAAATAGGAACAAAGTCTAAAAATAACATGAACAACATAAAATAAGGGAGTGGATCTGGTGCCGCGGATGCTAGCGGTCACCTGGCTCCGCTATGATAACAAATCTTCAATCAGCTCAAAACCTGCTCCCAGGTGGTCAAGTACCTGCATCTGCACACAAGGTGTAGGGAGTAAAGTGAGTACTCCAACTCAATGAGTAATATGGGTAAATAATAACTAAGCATCAATAAACCACGTAAGGTAGATCAACATGCTATATGGTACAGTGTAACCATTGAGAAAACAGGGCAAAAGTAAAAATTCTTTAGAAAATATCTTGACTCAATTCAAAACCTCTTTTAGAGAATATCTTTCCCCAACAGTTTAGCAATTAAATGCAGAATAGGAAGTGCAAGTCAGCATAAAAGTCAGCCCCTCGGGCACAAACAAGTATGCATAATTGAGCTCATAAACTCGCCCTACGAGCAATATTTTTGTTCCTGGTCAGCCATTGTTACCCGACCCGTTTACATCATATAGTGTCATTGTTACCACTGTCTCAAATTTATCCTCTTTAAAAGTGATCAGACAATATCTATACAGCAAAATAAATATTTCAAGAAATAACACAACAACGAAAAATGCACAAAAGCCTGAATTGTAACGACCCGGCCGATCATTTTTGGAATTTATGCCCCGATCCCCTATTAACTGCTTTCCCTAAGGTCATATCTGCTATTTTGATTTGCCGGGACGTTCGGTATTAGGATTCAGAGAGTTTTGGGACACTTAGTCCCTAAATGAGAGCTTAAGAGTTGAAAAATGGTCCGTATTCGGAGCAGTGTAAAGACAACCTCGGAATGGAAATTCGATGGTTCCTTTAACTCCATTAGGTGATTTTGGTGTTGGGAGCATGTTTGGAATATAATTTGGAGGTCCGTAGCTCATTTAGGCTTGAAATGCCGAAGTTTGAATTTTTGAAGTTCCGGTCCGATAGTGAATTTTTGATCCGAGGGTCGGTTTGGAATTCCAAAAGTTTTTGTAGCTTCGTCATGTCAGTTTGGATGTGCGTGCAAAATTTCAGGTCATTCGGACAAGGTTTGGATAAGGTTTTTGATCGAAAGTGTGTTTGGTTAGAATTTGAAGTTCATAGGCTTGAATCTTGGCTTACATCGTGTTTCCGGCGTTGTTTTGGGTGATTTAAAGATTGGTACAAGTTTGAATGAGGTTATGGGTCATGTCTGTAGGTTTTGTCAAGGTCCCGGGGGCCTCGGGTGTGTTTCAGATGCCCAACGGAGCAATTCCGGGACTTAGAGAGTTGCAGAATTTCCGTTGTGTGTTGCAGACGATTTTCTTCTCTGCGATCGCATAGTGCTTTGGTGGGAGGCCTTATTTTCCTTCAATGTGATTGCAGGCCATTGTACGCGATCGCATAAACTTGTTTCCTCCTTCACTGCGTTCGCACACCCCTGTCCGCGTTCGCATAATAAAGTTTAGGGGCTGGGCCTCAGGGCCAAAATCCTTCTACGCGATCGCATTGAATAACCTGATCCTCTTCTGCGATCGCAGGAATTAGGCTGCGTTCGCAGAGTGATAATTTTTGGGCCTTCAAAATTTCTTCTATGCAATCGCATACCTGTTCATGCGATCGCATTGAATAAAATCCCAGGGCAGATATAAACATTTCAAAACGAGGGTTCCTCCATTTTTAACAAAACAAAAGCTAGAGAGCTCGATTTTGGGAGATTTTTCGAGGGCTTTTAAGAGGAAATGATTGGGTAACAATTCCTTACTCTCTTATGATTAATACCCACTAATATAACCTCAAATTCAACATTTAATTTCGGATTTTAAATGAAATTTGGGGTAAAATCCTTACACCTAATTGTGAGGATTTGAGAGGGAATTTGACCTCCGATTTGGGACATTTTTATATGGTTAGACTCGTGAGAGCATGAGGGTTCTGAAAATGTAAAAATTATTCGATTCCGAGACATTGGCTGGAGGGGCATTTTGGTCATTTTACCTATTTTTGCGCCCTAGCTTTAATTTTAATAGTGGAATTAGTTGTTTGAAATATTATTTACGATTTGTAATTGAATTGAATAGATTTGGGCCATTTGTAGTCGGATACTTGTGTCAAGGGCATCGTTCCCTAGTTGATTTTGTACTGGTTCGAGGTTAGTGGCTTGTCTAACCTTGCGTGGGGGACCTCTCCCCTTAGGACTTCTTATGTGTTGATTTAAATGCCTTGTACACGAGGTGACGAGCATGTACTTGTGCTAATTGTTGAAAAATCCGCTTTGCTTGAATTTGTTTATACTGTGTTTCTCCGTTAATTGACTAATTTCAAGGCAAGATTTAATCTGTGTTAGTTAGAAAAGCATGACTATATAGAATCAATTGCTTAACTGCTTAATTGCCTTAACTAAAATTTCTAAAGCATGTTAGGGCATAATTTAATTTTTACTTGTATTTGTGTACTTCATTCTTTGAATATTTCCCTGATTTGGTTGCGCATTTATGTTGGGACTACGGGTTCGATTCCCAGGAGATCCTTTGTTGTTGATATGATGGACTACGGGTTTGATTCCCGGGAGATCCTTTGTTGTTGATATGATGGACTACAGATTCAATTCCTGGGAGATCCTTTGCTATTGATAAGGTGGACTACGGGTTAAATTCCCGGGAGATTCCAGATATTTAAATGTGATGGACTATGGGTTCAATTCCCGGGAGATCCACTGGACAGATTGATAAAATGGACTATAGGAAAGTATCATGGGAGATCCTCATTATTGGTGTTGGTATTGAGCTGTTTACTTTATGTTATCTTATTTCCTGCGTGTTAATTGTTGTTGGTGTATTTCGATTTACTCAATAGCTGTATCTCATTATTTTGTTATTCATACTGTTGCAACCTTATTATTTTATTTTATCTCAGTAGGGCCCTGACCTTCCTCATCACAACTCAACCGAGGTTAGGCTTGGCACTTACTGAATACTACTGTGGTGTACTCATGCCTCTTCTGCGAATGTTTTTTTCATGTGCAGATCTTGGTACTTCTGGTCGGGCGCACTATCAGTGATCCAGACGCTATATTCAGATACTTGAGGTATATCTGGCGTGTCTACAGACTGATGAGTCTCCTTCTACTCTATCTTGTAGTTAGTAGTTCCTTTTCATGTATTCAGTTGTTGTAGATATTTTCGGATATTAGAGCCGTATCTTATGTTTCTCTTAGCCTGTGTTGCCCGTGGGTTTCTAGGTCTTTGGGACAGTTTTTGGAATGCTAAGTGTTAAAGTGTATGTGCCAGGCGGAAATTATATACATTATTCATGTTATTTAGTTTTGCTTATAAATTCCGCAATTGTTATTACTTCCGCAACGTGTTAGGCTTAACTGGTCGCGAAGACTAAGTGCCGTCATGACAAGTTCACAATTGGTGAACAAGGGTCGTGACTAGTTGGTATCAGAGCTCTAGGTTTATAGGAGTCACGAGACACATGTCAGTTTATTAGAGTCTCGTTGATCAGTACAGAGACGTCCGTATTTATCTACGATAGGCTATGTAACTGTTTAGGAAAATATTCATTTTATTTTGAATTCCTTGTCGTGTGATATTTTGACACCAATTCTAAACTTCTGTCTTCTATTCTCTCACAGTTGGTGAGGACACGTGCTATACGAGAGGACCAGGCACCCGCGCCCACTACTACCGCCGTCAGATGCCGGGGCTGGGGTAGAGGTTGAGGATGCGCTCGAGGTGCAGCCACAGTGCCCAAGGTGCATCCACAACACCCGTGCGCGCTGCCACTGAAGTACCACCAACAGATCCGGTTAGAGCACATGCACTTGGTACACCCACTACAGCTACTACTACTCCAGCGCTCCATGAGACCCTAGCTCAGTTCATGAGCATGTACACTATTTTGGCTTAGGCAGGGTTGCTTCCCCTCGCTGTAGCCATATCTCAGGCTGGGGGAGGGACCCAGACTCCCGTAGCCCGCACTCTGGAGCATAGATATCGATGGAGCAGGTTTCAAAGGTTATTCCTGTACCACCTGCAGCACCAGTACAGCCCGGGGGTAGGTTAGCTATCTTAGAGAACGAGCAGCGTAGGCTAGAGAGGTTCAAGAAATATGATCCCCCAGTGTTCAGTTGCCTAGCTTCAGATGACGCCTTGGGATTTTTGGAGGAGTGTCATCGCATTCTCCGTACTTTGGGCATAGTGGAGTCCAGTGGGGTTTCTTTCACCGCCTTTCAGCTTTGGGGAGCCGCCTATGATTGGTGGTGTACTTATGAGTTGGATAGTCCAGTCGAGTCTGCCTTACTGACTTGGACACAATTCTCCGACATTTTTATGAGGGAGTTTGTTCCCCAGAGCCTCAGGGATTCATGGCGCGCAGAGTTTGAGCATTTGCGCCAGGGTCCAATGACAATATCAGAGTATGCCATCCGTTACACCCGGTTGGCCAGACATGCACCGGCTTTGGTCGCCACAATTCGGGAGAGAGTGCGGAGGTTTATCGAGGGTCTTATTCTGCCCATCCGGTCCAGCATGGATCGAGATCTAGAGATGGATATACCTTATCAGTAGGTAGTAGGCATTGCCAGACGGATTGAGGGTATACTAGCTAGGGAGCGAGGGGAGAAGGAGGCCAAGAGGTCTCAAGAGTCGGGTCACTACTCTGGTGCCCGTACTTCAGCAGCCGGTCATTATGGTAGGGGTTATTCTGGTCGCCCTGTTCATTTAGCCTTTCCAGCAGCTGGTGGTACTCAGCTCCACCAGAACCTCAGGAGCCTTATTATGCTCCCCTAGTTTCTAGCGTGCCTCCTACGTGGGGTACTTCCAGAGGTTAGTCTAGCGGGGGTGGGCCCGGTCAGTCTCAGCCACCGCACCCTCCTAGAGCTTGTTGTGAGTGCGGGGATACCTGCCACATGGATAGGGAGTGTCCCAGACGTGGGAGGGGTGCGCCTTCTCAGACTCTACAGCCTCAGCATGCTCCACAGGGTCAGCAGGCCATCGTTCCAGCTCCAGCTGCCACCCCACCTGCCCAGCCAGCCAGGGGCGGAGATCAGGGAGATAGAGGTCGCCCTTGAGGGAGGGGCTGGGCTAGATTTTATGCTATTCCTGATCATGCCACGGCTGTCGCCTCTGATTCTGTTATCACAAGTATTATATTAGTTAGTCACAGAGAGGCATCAGTTCTGTTCGATCCCGGCTCTATTTTTTCATATGTGTCCTCTTATTTTGCTTCACATTTGGGTGTTCCTCGGGATTCTTTAAGTGCCCCCGTTTATATTTATACTCATGTGGGAGATTCTCTTGTTGTGGACCGCGTGTACCGGTCGTATTTGGTTACTATTTGTGGTTTTGAGACCAGGGCTGATCTGTTATTACTCGGTGTGGTTGACTTTGATATTAGTCTGGGCATGGACTGGTTGTCGCCCCATCATGCTATTCTTGATTGTCACGCCAAGACCGTGACACTGGCTATGCCAGGTGTTCCACGTATTGAGTGGAGTGGTACCTTAGATCATACTCCCAGCAGGGTTATTTCTTTCCTTAAAGCTCAACGTATGGTTGAGAAGGGGTGTGCTGCTTATTTAGCTTATGTGAGAGATGTCAGTGTTGACACCCCTTCTGTTGATTCAGTCCCAGTAGTACGGTATTTCCCTGTTGTGTTTCCAGCTGTCTTCCGGGCATGCTGCCCGATAGAGATATCAATTTTGACACTGATTTATTGCCGGGCACTCAACCCATTTCCATTCCCCCATATCGCATGGCTACTCCTGATTTGAAGGAGTTGAAGGATCAGTTACAGGACTTATTGGGTAAGGGTTACATTCGACCCAGTGTTTCGCCATGGGGTGCTCTTGTTTTGTTTGTGAAGAAGAAGGACGGTTCTATGCGTATGTGCATTGACTATCGCCAACTGAACAAAGTTACAGTGAAGAATTGGTATCCTCTACCTCATATTGATGATCTATTTGATCAGCTTCAGGGTGCGCAAGTATTTTCCAAGATTGATTTGCACTCAGGTTACCATCAGTTGAAGATTCGGGAGCCAGATATCTCGAAGACTGCTTTCAGGACTCGGTATGGTCATTACGAGTTCCTTGTTATGTCTTTTGGGCTGATTAATGCCCCGACAGCTTTTATGCATCTGATGCACAATGTATTTAGGCCATATCTTGATTCATTCGTGATTGTTTTTATTGGTGATATTCTGGTATATTCCCGGATTCGGGAAGATCTTGAGCAGCACCTGAGGGTAGTGCTTCAGACTCTGAGGGAGAAGCGATTGTATGCAAAGTTCTCCAAATGTGAGTTCTGGCTGAGTTCTGTGGCATTTCTAGGCCAAGCGGTGTCGAGTGAGGGCATTCGAGTGGATCCGAGGAAAGTGGAGGTCGTGCAGGGTTGGCCCAGGCCCTCCTCAGCTACTGAGATCCGCAGTTTCCTTGGTTTGGCGGGTTATTACCGTCACTTTGTGGAGGGGTTCTCTTCGATCACAGCCCCTATGACTAGATTGACCCAAAGGGGTGCCCCTTTTCAGTGGACAGAGGAGTGTAAGGGGGGATTCCAAAGGCTCAAGACAACTTTGACTTTAGCCCCAATCTTGATGTTGCCTACCGGTTCGGGGTCCTATACAGTTTATTGTGATGCCTCACGGGTTGGACTTGGAGCGGTATTGATGCAGGATGGTAGGGTGATTGGCTACACGTCCAGACAGTTGAAGGTGCATGAAAAGAACTACCCTGTCCACGATCTTGAGTTAGCTGCCATTGTTCACCCCTTAAAAATCTGGCGTCATTATTTGTATGGGGTGCCTTGTGAGATTTACACTGATCATCAGAGTTTGCAGCACTTGCTTAAGCAGAAGGACCTGAATATGAGTCAGAAGAGATGATTAGATTTGTTAAAAGATTGTGATATTACCATTCTTTATCACCCGGGCAAGGCCAATGTGGTTGCCGATGCCTTGAGTCGCCTGGCAGAGAGTTTGGGGAGTTTGGCATATCTACCAGCCTCAAAGAGACCTATGTCGATGGATGTTCAGGCTTTATCTAGGAAGTTTATTAGATTGGATCTTTCAAAGCCCAATCGGGTTCTAGCATGTGTGGTTTCTCGGTCCTCCATATTTGATCGCATCAGGGAGTGCCAGTTTGATGACCCTTACTTGCTTGTCCTTCAGGACAGAGTTCGGCGTGGTGATGCCCGAGATGTCACCATCGAGTCGGGTTCTAGCAAGTTTTATTCTATTTGGTTCATTGTTGATCAACTGACCAAGTCCTCTCATTTCATACCTGTGTGCACTACTTATTCATCGGAGCGGTTGGCGGAGATCGTCCGGTTGTATGGTATTCCAGTTTCTATCATTTCAGATAGATATACTCAGTTTACGTCATAGTCCTAGAGAGCCGTGCAGCAAGAGTTAGGCACTCGAGTGGAGTTGAACACGACATTCCACCCCCAGACGGATGGACAGTCTGAGCGCACTATTCAGATTTTGGAGGATATGCTCCGTGCGTGTGTGATTGAGTTTGGAGTGTCATGGGACCATTTCTTACCACTGGCAGAGTTTGCTTATAAGCTATCAATCCAGCATCCAGATGGCGCCGTATGAGGCCTTATATGGTAGGAGATGTAGATCTCCAGTGGGTTGGTTTGAGCCACGTGATGCCAGGCTATTGGGTATAGAGATGGTTCAGGATGCAATGGAAAAGGTTAAAGTGATTCAAGACAAACTTCATGCAGCCCAGTCCAGATAAAAGAGTTATACGGACAAGAAGGTTCGTGATGTGGCATTTATGGTCGGCGAGCGGGTTCTGCTTCGGGTCTCGCCTATGAAGGGCATCATGAGGTTTAGAAAGAAAGGGAAGATGAGTCCGAGATTTATTGGGCTTTTTGAGATCTTGAGGTGAGTTGGTGAGGTTGCTTATGAACTTGCCTTACCTCCCAGCCTAGCCGGAGTTCATCCGGTATTTCATGTTTCAATGCTCCGGAGATATCATGGAGACCCATCGCACGTATTGGATTTCAATTCAGTCCAGCTGGACAAAGATCTATCTTATGTTGAGGAGCCAGTGGCCATTGTGGACAGGCAGATCAGAAAGCTGAGGTCAAAGAACATCGCTTCAGTGAAGGTCCAGTGGCGGGGTCAGCCAGCCGAGGAGGCGACTTGGGAGACCGAGCAGGATATGCGCAGCCAGTACCCTCATCTTTTTGCTACTTCAGGTATGTTTTCTATGCTCGTTCGAGGACGAACGAATTTTTAAGTGTAGGAGGATGTAACGACCCGGCCGGTTATTTTTTGAATTTACGCCCCGATCCCCCATTAACTACTTTCCCTAAGTTCATTTCTGCTATTTTGGTTTGCCGGGACATTCAGTATTAGGATTTAGAGAGTTTTGGACACTTAGTCCCTAAATGAGAGCTTAAGAGTTGAAAAATGGTTTGTATTCGGAGAAGTGTGAAGACGACCTCGGAATGGAAATCCGATGGTTCCGTTAACTCCTTTAGGTGATTTCGGGGTTGGGAGCGTGTTCAGAATGTAATTTGGAGGTCTGTAGCTCATTTAGGCATGAAATGCCGAAGTTTGAATTTTTGAAGTTCCGGCCCGATAGTGAATTTTTTATACGAGGGTCAGTTTGGAATTCCAAAAGTTTTTGTAGCTTAGTCATGCCATTTTGGATGTGCGTGCAAAATTTCAGGTCATTCGGATAAGGTTTGGATATGTTTTTTGATCGAAAGTGTGCTTGGTTAGAATTTGAAGTTCATAGGCTTGAATCTTGGCTTAAATCATGTTTTCGGCATTGTTTTCGGTGATTTAAAGATTGGTACAAGTTTGAATGAGGTTATGGGTGATGTCTGTAGGTTTGGTAAAGGTCCCGGGGGCCACGGGTGTGTTTCGGATGCCCAACGGAGCAATTCCGTGACTTAGAGAGTTGCAGAATTTCTGCTGTATGTTGCAGAGGATTTTCTTCTCTGCGATCGTATAAGCTTTCATGCGATCGCATAGTGCTATGGTGGGAGGCCTTATTTTCCTTCAAATCGATCGCACGCCCTTGAACGCGATCGCATAGACTTGTTTCCCCCTTCACTGCGTTCACACACCCTTGTCCGCGTTCGCATAGTAGAGTTTAGGGGCTGGGCCTTAGGGCCAAAATCCTTCTACGCGATCGCATAGCTGTTCATGCGATCGCATTGAATAACCTGATCCTCATCTGCGATCGTAGGCATTAGGCTGCGTTCGCAGAGTGATAATTTTTGGGCCTTCAAAATTTACTTCTACGCGATCGCATACCTGTTCATGCGATCGCATTGAATAAAATCCCTGGGCAGATATACACATTTCAAAACGAGGGTTCCTCCATTTTTAACAAAACAAAAGCTAGAGAGCTCGATTTTGGGAGGATTATCGAGGGCTTTTCAGAGGCAACGATTGGGTAACGATTCCTTACTCTCTTATGATTAATACCCACTAATCTAACCTCAAATTAAACCTTTAATTTCGGATTTTGAATGAAATTTGGGCTAAAATCCTTAGACCTAATTGTGAGAATTTGAGGGGCATTTGACCTCCGATTTGGGAGATTTTTATATGGTTAGAATAGTGAGAGTACGAGGGTTCTGAAAATGTAAAAATTATTCGATTTTGAGATGTTGGCGGGAGGGGCATTTTGGTCATTTTACCTATTTTCGCGCCCTAACTTTCATTTTAATAGTGGAATCAGTTTTTTGCAATACTATTTACGATTTGTAATTGAATTGAATAGATTTGGGCCATTTGGATTCGGATACTCGTGGCAAGGGCATCGTTCCCTAGTTGATTTTGTACCGGTTCGAGGTAAGTGGCATGTCTAACCTTGTGTGGGGGACCTCTCCCCTTAGGATGCCTTGTACGCGAGGTGACGAGCATGTATTTGTGCTAGTTGTTGAAAAAGTCAATTTACTTGAATTTGTTTAAACTGTGTTTCTCCGTTAATTGACTGATTTCAATGCAAGATTTATTCTGTGTTAGTTAGAAAAACATGACTATATAGAATTAATTGCTTAATTGCTTAATTGCCTTAATTGAAATTTCGTAAAGCATGTTAGGACAGAATTTAATTGTTACTTGTATTTTTGTACTTCATTCTCAGAATATTTCGCTGATTTGGTTGCGCATTTACGTTGGGACTACGTGTTCGATTCCCGGGAGATCCTTTGTTGTTGATATGATGGACAACGAGTTCGATTTCCGAGAGATCCTTTGTTGTTGATATGATGGAATACAGGTTCAATTCCCGGGAGATCCTTTGCTATTGATAAGGTGTACTACGAGTTCGATTCCCGGGAGATTCCAGATATTCAAATGTGATAGACTACGGGTTCAATTCCCGGGAGATCCACTGGACAGATTGATAAAATGGACTACAGGACGGTATCCTGGGAGATCCTTATTATTCGTGTTGGTATTGAGCTGTTTACTTTGTGTTATCGTATTTCCTGCGTGTTAATTGTTGTTGATGTATTTCGATTTACTCAATATTTGTATCTCATTATTCTCTTATTCATACTGTTGCAACCTTATTATTCTATTTTATCTCATTAGGCTCCTGACCTTCCTCGTCACTACTCAACCGAGGTTAGGCTTGGAACTTACTGAATACAGCTGTGGTGTATTCATGCCTCTTCTGTGCATGTTTTTTTTATGTGCAGATCCAGGTACTTCTGGTCGGGCGCACTATCAGTGATCCATGTGCTATATTCAGAGACTTGAGGTATATTTGCCGCGTCCGCAGATCGAAGAGTCTCCTTCTACTCTATCTTGTAGTTAGCAGTTCCTTTTCATGTATTCAGTTGTTGTAGACATTTTCGGATATTAGAGCCATATCTTATGTTTCTCTTAGCCTGTGTTGCTCGTGGGTTTTCGAGTCTTTGGGATAGTTTTTAGAATGCTAAGTGTTAAAGCGTATGTGCCAGGCGGCAATTATATACATTATTCATGTTATTTAGTTTTGCTTATAAATTCCGCAATTGTTATTACTTACGCAACATGTTAGGCTTACTTGGTCGCGAAGACTAGGTGCCGTCATGACGTGTTCACAATTGGTGAACTAGGGTCATGACATGAATGCAATGCAATTCATATGATGATACACTCCGGTACCCACTACGGCATGCAGTCCGATCCATTGAACGTCGACGATGCTCACTGGGGTGTGTACAGACTCCGGAGGGTGCAATATCAAGTCATCTCGTGGCATTAATAAATTCCTGGTCAGTCATTGTTACCTGACCGGTCAGCCACTGTTACCTGACCAATTTACATCATACAGTGTCATTGTTACCACTGTTTCACATCACATCATACAGTGTCATTGTTACCACTGTTTCAAAATCACTGCTGCGGCGCACAGCTCGATCCATGCTCAGTCTAAAAATGCACATAAGCCACTTGGGCAATGTCAAACAAATGGTTCTTAGCTCAAAATGTCAATAAAATCTTGTTTGAGTTTTCAAATCTAAGAAAAAATGGCTGAGTTTGCAAAACGGTATTAAAATCCTGGACCGAGATCAAATAATATGCAAAGTAATGCAAAAATAGCGATATCAATCCCTGAAGGATTCAAATAATTGGCACAAAGCACAAAACATGGCAATCAACCCAAATAATGGTGATAACAAGTAGTTTCAGTCAAATAAGCGGTAACCATCAATAATCGGGACGGACCAAGTAACAATCCCCAACGGTGCTCTACCCCATGCTCATGTCCGGCGTGCAAGTCACCTCAATACAGCACTATGATGTGCAAATCTGGGGTTTCAAACCCTCAGGATATCATTTACAAGTATTACTCACCTGAAACCGGTAAAATCTCTAGCCCGCGAGTTCTCCATGCATGTCGAATCTGGCCAAAACCACAATGAATACATCACAATAGGCTAAGGGGATATAACTCAATCGAAAGGACTCGAAAAATATCGAAAATCACGAAATTGGCAAAACCTGAGCCCCGAGCACACTTCTCGAAATCCAAAAAATTTTACATCAATACGATCCTTATCTCGCCACGAGTTCATACATATCAAATACACAAGAATTGGAGTCCATCTGACCCCTCAAATCATTAATTCAAACTCTCTTAAGTTTCAAGCCCTAACCTCCATTTTAACCATTAATTCCTTGAATTTCAGTGTTAAATCTATGTTTTTACACCCTAATAACATAATCCGAGTCCAATAATTCATACATGATGAAAGCCCTTATAACTCTCTTCAAAATCGCCCAAGAAATCGCCTAAGCCGAGGTCCAAAATATTTTTCCTTCTCTTTTAAATTCGTGAAACACTATTCATTAAACCCAGGTCGATTTTTGCTCCTGCGGTCAAATAACCACACATGCGATCCCCGCACATGCGGCCAAACGACCGCTTATGCAGTGACACTTAAAATCCCCTGGACCGCTTATGCGGTCTAGAACCGCTTATGCGGTCGCCGCATTTGCGGATCCACGACCTCTTATGTGGAAAAGGGTTCCTAGACCCAAATCCGCTTATGCGACCCGACCGCCGCATCTGTGAAACTGCTTATCAGCCCCTTTTTCCGCAGATGCGGAAATAACAGAACCAGCAAACCTCTTCCATGCAATAAACTCCAAATTTATCGTTTAACCACCCGAAATCACCCCGAGGCCCCCGAGACCTCAACCAAAAGCACAAATATGATCTATTACCTTATTCAAACTTGCTCGAATCATCAAATCACTATAGTTAACATCAGAATCATCGAATTTCACAAAATCAAAGCCTAAGTTCTTCAAGAATTTCCAAAATGTACTTTCAATCAAATCCCGACCAAACGATGTCCGAATGACCTGAAAATTTATATACATATCCAAAATCACCTAACGAAACAACAAAAACTCATGGAATTCCATTCCGACCCTCGGATCAAATTCTCACCCATCAACCGGGATTCGCCAAAATACTAATTTTGCCCATTCAAGCATAATTCTACATCGAGCCTCCAAAATTACTTCCGATTGCGCTCCTAATCCTCAAATCATCCCACGAAGCTAACTGAATTGTCAGAAATCACATCCGGGCCCTCTGAGTAACAAGTCAACTTCTGGTTCACTTTTTCCAAACCAACCTTTCCTTAAAGGGACTAATTTTACCATTTCCTACCAAATCCAATCCAAGTCAACTCAAACTCGCACAACACGTATAATAAATCATGAAGGAGCAATAAATAGGAAAAACGGGACGGATACACATGAGACGATGGGTCGGGTCGTCACAGTGGAGTAGAAAGAAATGAGATAATCATGGATGTCTTGGTAGTTAACCGTTTATATGAGTGGCCGGCATATGAATATAAAGGAAACTCCACTAGACACGACTCCATAGACTCCCTAAGACACTTGAACCTAGTGCTCTGATACCAAGCTTTGTCACGCCCCGAACCTGGGCCTGGATGTAACAAGACACTCGGTGCCTGACTATGTGTGACCAAGCAAACAACTAGCTGGTTGAATCAACATGTGATATCATAATATACTGAATGCGGAAGATAAACTAACACATGCTGATATACTAAAAGTTTGGATGATATAAATCAGAGTGAGGAAATACTAATACAATTCTGAAACATATTTGCAGCTAACATAGCTTAACATGAAAAGCCCGAGACTCTATCTAACTCTTACTCTAGTTTATGAAGCCTCTAATGAAGTACTAAAAGCAATAACTGTCTAAAAATACTGAAGATTGTAAGTTAATGTTAATGCCCCAGAAGAACTGGGGATCACCAAGTAGCTGATACGAGAATCCTAGAGCTCTAGATTATCAACCTGTAAATCGTTACCTGCATCTTGAGATGCAGGCCTCGGGCAAAATAGACATCAGTACATTTGAAATGCACTGATATGTAAAGCAACTGAAAGAAAGAATTATAAATGCTGAAACTGAAACTAAGTTGATAAGTGATAATTGATAATAATAGCTGAAATGATAACTGGTAGCTTATAACTTAACTGAGTTGGTAACTGATAACTTAACTGATAACTGGTGACTGAAATGATAACTAATAACTGAAATGAACAAAGGAAGTAAGAATATGAATACTCCCTCTTCTAAATGATGAAAAACCTGTTTATCTGATATATATATATATATAGACACACAACTGGGGCCTCAAGCCCAAAGATGCATAAAGCATAAATTATGGCCTCAGGCGCAAATACAGGTGTTCAACATCAGGGATTTAAAATCAGGAACAGAGAATCATACTGCAATACATGATAGTGAAATACTGGATCACACTGAGTTACATAATACTGGAATACTAAATAGGACTAGACTGACGCATGTATTCTCGAATTGATTATGAACACTGAAAGTTCAACTGTTTATGGCCTACTGAGTAATCTATACTAAGACTCGGGGGCATCAAACCCAAGTCTATACTGAATATGTACTGAGCTCACAACGTTTAGAATGAAAGTCATGAACGAGTTATGAAGCAAAAGAATAGAAGTTCTACAACTATTCAAGGAACTAGGCTAAACTTTTATTTAGGCAATTAGTAACATCGTAAAAGAAACGTAGTATAGGGAGAATCATTAACATTTCCAAACATAGAGAGTTAGCCTCCCATACCTTAACTTCCTGCTCTTGAGCGTAATACAACGTTTGCCATTCCTTTCAACTTTAATTTATAGCAATACAAGTCAAAAGGCACTATTAGAAATTACAGCTATGGCAACACTTCGATATCCGTTGCAATAGATACGCTAACCGTCCCTGTAGGGCTATTGGGACGGATTTTGAAAAGTTTCGGGATTTAGCGTTACAATAGGTCTATTGGAACGGTTATTTGCAACGGTTTCAAAAGCATCTCCATATATAGGGATATTGTAACGGTTTGGGCTGGTACTATTATTATACTTATAGGAACATGGGACAGTTTTAAACCATTCTGATATAATAATACAACTAATTTTATGTCTATTGCAACGATTTTCATGATATTTTGCAACGGTTTTTGTGATATATTGGAACAATTATTAGTATTATATTATTACATATTGTAACGGTTATTAGGTGTTGCTCTTATTATTTTGCTAGGTCTATTGGAACAGTTAATTCTCTATTGCAACAATTCACAATTGTAATTTTTGATATTTATGGAAGCAAAATGAGGAATATTTTCCTATTCAATGAAGTTTTTTACACCATAACTTATATTAACCACGAAATAAAATTAAAATATCCAACTAGCATTGTTCATATACAAAAACAAAATATGAATACGTTTGATCAACAATTCAAAAGTCAAAATAGATGAGTTTGCATACAAAAGGTTCTAAACTAAAATATCCTTAAACATAATAATAGAAGGTCCAACAACGATGAACAACACTCAAGTAAGGTCTTTGTTACTACTTTCATCCGCAGTTGCTGCACCTACAAAAAAGAATGAGAAACTAAACAAAATTTTCAGGATAATTGAATCACAAAGTAATTGAATGACCAATTTGATAACTCGAAAATTATCAAACTCTCTAAATTCTTAAAATTTTCAGCACAGTTTCCTTTATAAATATGACTAACCCAAAATTTTCAACCTGCTCAAAACATTATTTGTAAATACCACTATTCCAAAATTTTCAACCTGCTCAAAACATGATACAATTTTCATGCAAAACCTAAGATTCATCCACAAATCACATGATAAGTAGTTGTAATTTAAAAAACACACAACAAACTAGAATCCGCAACAGACAAACCAAATCAAACAACTCTCCAGCCTCTTTTTTTAAGCAAGACAATCCGCCTTAACAACTTATACCATTATTACATTACAAAACAACATCATCAAACATCACACTAGAACATATAGCAGGAGAACTAGTAATGGTCAATGTAAATCACAATGTTTAAAGAAGTGAAATTCAACACTTCAACAATTCAAAAGTAATATAGGTGTTCCAACGAAATGAAAATACACCCATATAGAAAAATAAGCATTATATGAAGAATATAAAACAAGACCGCAAATACTAGTATTTAATCATATGAAATATCACTTGTTACATAGGCCGAAAGGGGAAAAGATTACATCATACATATAAATAAGTACTATTTCAATCCAAACAACATAATAGTTTAAGACACGCAATAAGAACTAATTAGACATACACACTGATCCATCCACTCAACATGAAAGCAACTGTGATTTTATGCTTTCTTTATATTCACGGCTCATCTTATTAAAGGAATCTTTTTTCAGTTGAAAAATTCAGATGTGACTGCTCTTGCCTGTATAAATGGAGCCATCAAAGTTTCTCAACTTTCGCTTTCCCTCTTAATTTTCTTACTCGTTTTTTCTTAGCGAAAGAACAATCCCACTTTATTTCATTCAATATGCAATATTAAATTAGTATTTTTTTATATTTTAAATATGCAATATTAATACCTGGAATGAGTTGGCCTTTTTTAAATGTGCAATTCCTGAATACTAAAGTCGTGTAAGAACATATGCAATAACTTCTTGACGGATAGCTGCCTTTTATTTCTCAATTTTTTCCTCCATTCTTAGTATCTTCTCCTCCATTTTTGTATATAATTTGTAGTATTTGAAGAGGATTCAAAACATCCTACTTTCTCCATGGAGAAATATGAGAAAGATGCCTTGTACTCTGGAATTCAAGGTTTTGTTGGAAATGAATGGAATGTTTCATATCTATTTTTTAAATAGCAACAAATTAAAAAGAGGAAAAAACCAGTAGCGGTTAAGAAGAGAAAAAGGGAAAAAAGACAACAACATACTATACTCAGAACTGGTTTCACTACATACATACTATACTCTTATCCTTTGTAACCAAGTTAAACAATAATGTATTAGGAATCAAGCTCGCTAAAATTCTTACAGAATTTATTAAGTCCTAAAAATGTGTGTCCAACAAATACATATTACACAAAACTTCCAATCTCATGTTTTTACATTCAAGCAAGTTATTGAATGGAATGCAATCATCTGCAACTTACGACTACATCAATTAGTTTAAAGAAAATTCGACTTACAATAAAGTTTTGTTGTATAAGGTAGTCCTCAGCCCTTAATACCATTGTGGCACCACCAGCAAAGGTCAAACTAACTGCTGGAAATATATCACCGACGCTGAGGACAAGAAAGAAGTGCTAGTCATATTTTTGGTACAAACTAATGTAAAATCATCACAAAGAAATGAGCCTGTGTCGAGAAGTTTTAGAAAATCTGGAGGTGGTTAGGTAACACTGGTTTCCCTTGGTAACAAGTGAGCGCACATTCTGTGAAACAGCTTGATTGATCTGCACGTAACACTGGTTTTCGTGTTATAAATAAATATTTATACACATAATAAAACTAAAATTTAAGTACATCATAAAATGAAACTAGTAATAATAGAAAATTATCCATTAAGCAAATAATATCCATAAAGTAAATGTTCTACCCCATGAGTGCATACGTTTAGTATAATTCAAGAGATTAAATAAGTTTCAAAAAATGTTGGTAACAAAAAATTCCAAGAACATTCATCTATAACAAATTAAAATTCATCTCAAGTAAGGTTTAGTTCTTCATCGTCTTCATCATCCATTTCATGATCTACTCCACCTACAAAAGAGGATAAATAAAGTTATTCATGAAATCATCCATTCTTCGAAACGATAAGCTGATATGAACTTTGCACTTGCTGCATTGTTTCTTAACAGCAACTTAATATTATTAAGTCCTTTTGTTTGAAGCACATAATGCTACAACATATAAATGAGGCCAAATACATAGATAACGCTTAAACTTGGTCAGTTAAACACTTTAACTATCCAAGTGACAAGATATACACCTCTTCAGGTGTAACTTCACACCTTACAATTCACACGAGCATCATTGGAAGACAATTACGTGAGCATGCCTTTATATATATTCACATAAAGCAATTTAATATAGAGTACTTGATATTCATGGGAGGACAAACAAAATGACATAACTTCACTATTAATCTTAAAATAAAGGAAGACTTTATTAACCTAAGGATATGAAATCTATATGAATCTTTGAACATATTCAGGTAGAAAACACGCAAATATTGATCTTGGCATATAAGCACACGCTCATAAATTAACTATTTAACAGGTTACTAAATTATTTAAATCAAAACAAGACTTTAAAGACCTCATTATAGACTGAACGTAACATTTTAAGGACTTAACATAGTTTGTGATTCAATAAAGTACTTGAAATAATCAGGGATCAACCATAGTGTTATGCAACACCAAATCAGACTAACTTTCAAATCTTATAACTAGCAATATATTTAGATTCAGATTCAAATAGGCATGCTTTGAACCAAGTAGCATATTAAAACACTTAAGATCGAGGTGGAGGAGAAATTGACCTTATCGCTTCCTAACAGAATGCTTTGTGCATTCGAGACCTTCCAACATAAATAAATTAAAGCGACTACTCTACACATCAAGACCACGTTTCACACAAAAATCCTGGGAATCCCTGCATGTTAGTTTGGATCAAGATTCATGGAAAGAAGCATTATATATATATGAACTAAGTTGGATTTAATACTGATGACCAAGGATAATAACTTTGTGTTTCCTTCCTATCTTGATAGGTTACATATGTTATCATTTCTACAATGCATTTAACATTTGACATAACTTGAGTACTCAAACAGAAAAGAAACATCAAGTGAATGACCGAATATAAGGGTTGGTAACCACTAATAAAATGAGAAAAGGATAAAAGGGAATACAAGCCAACAAATATATTGTATTTTTTAATACCTAAGAGGCCAGATGTAACAGCCAAATGAAACATCTCTTCTAAACACAATAAATAGAAATTCGTCACTAGTGAAGACATAATTCTTTGTGTGTAGCTTACAAGTACATTATGAACAATGGGAGAATGAGATATTTATATAGAGGAGTGTAGTATTGAACAAAGATTAGTTTCAAGGAAGCTATCTAACAATCCTTTTCTCTTCTTTTTTTTTGTTATCCTTTACAGTTATTCAACAGTAGTGTATTAATCAGAAATCCAAATTGCTTTCCTTCCCTTAATGCTCCATTTAACCTAATTTAGTTATTTCCTGCCTTGGACAGAACCACCTGACCAGCTCATTTATTTTATTTAATGGGAAAATACACAAAGAAAAAATGGGACACAGTTTCCTTTCTGATGTGTCTACCACCAATCCAATTGGACTTAAGGCTTATAACTCACACTATAATAATTTTGGTAGGGTTTGATGCCTATATGTTAAAAAAATAGCCATGACCTTATTCAGTAAATTAAAAGTGAATGTTAAGATGAGCTATGATCCAATTGTATATTGCTAAAATCATGAAAAGTTGCCAGCTTCGAATGCTAAAAGCATTAATAGGTAGGTACCCCTATTTGGCTATGTGCTCCCCTTGGAATAATTTTAGCAAGAAATTACACAAAGATGGATAATCTTCACAAAGACTCGTGCGCTTCTTTACATTTTGTAACTTGCTTTAACATGAGGTTAGATTTGGTTCTTGTTAACAATACATCTCAGCCATCAAAAAATCTGGAGAGTAATTAGGCATCCAAAATCCTTTTACCACATAGGAATATCCATAAATTAGGTATTAACCCAGAAATTCTATTACTATTTAGAAATTGAACAAACAAGAAGAAACCCACAAGAAAAAAACCAAATAAAACAAAAGTAAATCATTCAAATTTATTCGGATCCAAACCACTTAAATACATTTACTAAATGAAAAAGAAGAAATTTTCTAGTGTTTCTACTTAGAAAAGCGGACAGTAGTACTAACCTTTGATAAAAATTTGGCTTTTTCAATAAGAACTTTAAGATGAGAAGCAAAAGCCTCTACCCTTATCGTACCAAATTTGCAGCTTCTCCAACCCCTACTACTACCAAAGTTGTTTAACCTACTAATTTTATCAAAAACACAAAGGGAATCAGTTTATCTTACCATAAACTTATAGAAAAAATTAAGAGTCACCATGAGTATAACTTTGCAGCTACGGAAAAATTAAGAGTCTCCGGCGGTAGAGTCCAAAAAGGCCGCACCAAAAAGGCTCCGAAAAAGTAAATCCGGGCTAGACCGTTATGTCACCGGAATATCTGGACGGGAGTCTCGTCGGCGACTATTTGCTGAGTCCTTGCAATTTATTTGCTGGAATTAACAGACCTTCGATATATTAATTTGTTGAGTCCTTGCAATTTGGGCATCTTCAGGTTTGCTTGGGGGAGTATTCTTTAATTTGATAGTTTGATAGTTGAGAGAAGTGAAAAGTGTTGTTCTGTTTGACGTTCTCTAGGAAATAGTTCATCTGAGTGGGCATCATCTATTTTGTTATTAGAAATTTTTAAAAAAAGTCTAGGGTTTGGTTAATGGAAGGAAAAAACGAAAATAAAAATAAAATTGGGTAAAGTTAGAAGGGAAATTGAACCGTCTCCATAGACCCATTTTTAACGAACCGTAGCCACATGTTGTCATACTATTACAATTACAATAACTGTTGCAGTAGAATACCTATGGCGGAGGTTATTTCACTTATGTAACGGTTTACTTGGATAAAGTGTGCCGGTTGATTTGATATCCTATTGGAACGGTTATAACCGTTGCTACAGGGGTCTTTAGTAATGGTTATATAACCGTTGCGGAAAATACCGTTGCTATAGGTCAAATTTCTAGTAGTGGGGATTCCATATTAGATATGATGCTCATGTTTTGGTCACTTAAGCATCTAATCAAACACTTGGTGAAAATAAAGCTTCATAATACTTATTAATGGTGTCTCTACACCCAATACCCCATTCTCTTGTCCCTACATAAATTCTAAAGTCTCAAACGGTTATAATCAACATTGTTCTTTATCACCCATAAGGTAAACAACACCCTTAACCAATAATCAACAATCAACACTCCAAACCTATAATCGTTCATGATTTTCTATCAAACCCATAAACTCATATCTTATGAACTAGGGTTAAAAATTATTTAACTAATGCTAGAATCAAGTAGAGGGTGAAGACATTACCTTTTTGAAGTTCAAACCCTTTGAATTCGAGTTCTAGGCTTCCTTCTCTCAAAAATGATATCCCAATCGAATATCTAATGATATGGAGGATTAACTCATGTTAATAAGATGTTTTAAAATTGAAATTAACTTAGAATCACCGTTATAACTTACCTTGGGTGGTAGATGGACCCTTAAGTAGTTAGGTTTTTGAGATTTCTAGAGCAAGTTTTTATGCTTTGGGGCTGTGGGGGACAAAGTAGGGCTTTAAATGACCCCCATGAGCGTCCCCGCACACCATTAGGCCTGACCGCATTACTGACCACGCAAAATGGCAGTAACACTCCCTCAAAAGAAGCGCGACCGCACTCGGGGGCGTGCATATTACATACTATTCTGTAAAATGCGCATAACCTTTTGCTCAGAGGTCCATTCGAGCTCCACAATATATCGTTGGAAATCTATTTCAAATAATTACAACTTTCATGCTTTGAGTTTTCCCAAATTCCTCAGGCATTTTCACTAAACTCTGCTAGAAGACTGATCTTCTACAAACTTAGTCGATTTTGTCAAATATTATGCACCTCACTTTCCATCTTGATTTTTAAACAACTGTTTTCTCCCATAATCATCCATCTAGGACTTCATATGTCTAAAATATTAAATTAATACCTATTTAACATATCCACACCTAGTTCGAATGTACAAAGTGTTACAGATACCTAGAGGGACATCTTGTCAAGCTCTGTATATGTCTACAAGGTGAGTCCTAGAGGTGGGGTAAAAATTTGAGAAAAACGCTGGAGGGAAGAGTCATTTAGGCGCACATAAAAGGAAAAAGGTGGTATAGGCTGCATGATAAAGGATTCCGACTACAAGTCATGGTTTGAGAAAGAGGCCTAATGGAGGAATGCCTTGGCCTTTAGATTTGTTCACAGAGCAGTTGGCTAGATGGCAGGGACAATATTTATATATTCATAAGAGTTATGGGGTATGAGACTAATAAACGCATCAGTCAACATTCGAGGATGAATGTTCCAAAGGTGGACGGACGTTACACCCCATATTTTCGTACTTACGAGTCTGTTGTAAGTCAATTTATGTAAGCTCAGAAATGAAATCATCTTTGAAAAGATTTATAAAGTAAGTTAATCATGTTACCATGGAATTTAAGAATATTTAAGATCATGAATAACAAGTTCAAATATGGTTGAAAGGCTTAGAAGCTAAACGAATTGAAGAAGATAAGTTTTGTGGAAAGTTGGCAAGTTTGGTGTTACACCCTGTGCGTTCTAAGGTGACATATAATGAATATGAGACTTGATAATCATTATTTAATGAGTTTAAAGTAATAATATGACTATTTATTATGTTTGGATATAAGATACAAAGTTAAGGAAAAATTGGATTTAACTTACGAAAAAATCGAGTTAAGATTTGCCTTGTCACTAGCCGTTTTGAGAAATTAAAGTTTATGACATCATTTTGGGACATATATCATAGAAAAATGAAGGTATTTGAACCTAGTTTCCAATGGTCAAAACCATTTATCCATACTAAAACTAGGTAGAGAAATATAATTTTTTAAAAATAAGGGTCACAAAGTCACGTTTCCGCACTTCGGAGAAACTGGCAGGTTTATAAGCCAAGTTGCGATGCAGTTTTCTTTCAATATATTGAGAGTTACATGGATATGTTTATATAGAATTAAATCTCTATGTATCTAATTTCCAACGCTGCAAATCATTTGTCAATATGATATCGGAGTAGAGAGATACAAGTGTCGGCAGTGGCACTGCTCAATCAACTAAGCAGGCAGCTTACCCACCTGCTTCGAGAATTGAGGCGGTGGGCTTATAACTTATTTTTATCCATTATATTTCATCAATATCCAGAGATCAATTACTGAAAAACACTCTCAAACTCTCAAAGAACTTGTCTATGGTTCCAATAACTAAACTCGAGAGAAATCAATGCAAATCCTCATCAAAGGTATTAAAGACTATAAGAGAATACTTCTATGATGTTGTGGTGTGATTGAGGACTATTTTAAGCTAAGTTGGGATGGGATTTCAAGTTGTATTTGTAGTCCAAGGTATGTATAACATATTCTTGATTGTTCCTAAGGTTAATCTTGTCATTTTTTTGTTGTTTGAGTGAAAACTATAAGATACAGTTGAAGGAACATGGGATACGGTTGTCTTTTTGGTTGGATTGTTTTGTCGTTAAAAATATGGTTTGTGGTTGCTGAAAATTGTGAGAAATAATTTGGTAATGTTGTGGCTGCTATTTTCCTAGGTTTTAATTAAGTTTATTGAAGAAGAAAAGATGAAAAACAAGTTGTCACGACCCTAGTTCACCAATTGTGAACACGTCATGACGACATCTAGGCTCTAGCCTTCACGAACAAGTAAGCCTAACACATTGCAGAAGTAACGACATTTGCAAAATTTATAATCAAAAACTAAATAACATGAATAATGTATACAGCTGCCGCCTGGCACATACACTTTAACACTTTAAAATTTAAAACTATCCCAAAGACCCGGAAACCCACGGGCAACACAGATTAAGAATGATACATAATACTGCTCTAATCATCTGGAAATGTCTATATCAAGGAAGAACAGAATAGCATCTAGCTAACTAGAGGGTAGAGTGAGAGGGAGGCTCCCTGGTATGGGGACACGGCAGATATACCTCAAGTCTCCGAAAATGCTCCCTGCAGCTACTGGTAATGCGCATGCGTAGAGGTACCTGGATCTGCACATGAAAAACATGCGCAGAAGAGGCGTGAGTACACCACAACGGTACTCAGTAAGTGCCAAGCTTAACCTCGGTTGGGTAGTGACGAGGAAAGGTCAGGGCCCTACTGAGACAGAAATAATACAATAGCAAAATATTATCAGTGTTGCAATTTGACGAAACTAATGGACGCAGCAATGTAATAAGGCAGGTCAATGAAATAATATTACTACAAAGACAGAACAGAAACACAGAGTAAATACAGCTAAACTCCAAGAATGCCAATGAGGGTCTCCCAGGATACGTCCTGTAGCCCTTTCCTCAACTGTCCAATGGATCTCCCGGGATACCATCCCATAGTCCAACTCTCATATCAATATCAAAGGATCTTCTGGGATATTGTCACGTAGTCCAATCATCAGTGTGCAGGGGATCTCCCGGGATACCGTCCCGTAGTCCCAAAATAAAAGTGCAGGGTGATCTCCCGGGATACCGTCCCGTAGTCCCAAAGTAAAAGTGCAGGGAGATCTCCCGGGAATCAAACCCGTAGTCCCAAAGTAAACAAACAAGAGGGGGAGCTCCCGGAATCCCACATCCGTAGTCCCAATGTAAATGCGCAACCAAAATCAGAGAAATATTCAGAAATTGAAGTACAACAATACCAGGTAACAAATAATACTAGCCTAACATGCTCCACGTAAATAGTTAAGGCAATTTAAACAATTAGGCAACTTGGATCAATTAAACATGCTCTTCAACACTAGCACATGCTATAATAGCAAGTAGGATGAAGCAAATATGAAAGAAAATCCAATTCGAGTTTCAACAATTAGCTCAAGTACGCGCTCGTCACCTCACGTACAAGGCATCAAATTACAAATTATCACATCCTAAGGGACGAAGTCCCCTACACAAGGTTAGGCAAGCCACTTACCTCGAACCGGTGCAAAATCAACTAGGGAACGATGCCCTTGCCATGAGTATCCGACTTCAAATGTCCCAAATCTATTCAATTCAATTACACATCGTAAATAATATTACAAACATCTGATTCCACTATTAAAATTAAAGCTAGCGCGCGAAAATAGGTAAAATGACCAAAACGACACTCCCGCCAACGTCTCGGAATCAAATAATTTTCACATTTTCAGAACTATCGTACTCTCACGAGTCTAACCATATAAAAATCTCCCAAATCGGAAGTCAAATGCCCACTCAAAATTACAAAATTAAGTCTAATAAGTTTCACCCATTTTTCCCAATTTTAGACCTTGAATTTGAATTCTAATGGTTGATTTGACTAGCAAATGATGAAATATAACTAGAAGGGATCAAAGCAACGTTACCCAATGATCTTCTCTTCAAAATCCACTCAAAATTTCCTTCTCCCGAGCTCTCAATTGATTTTTACACTTTTGAAATAAACCCTCGGATAAACCCTTATCTGCGGTCCCGCTTTTGCGATAGGAATAACTGTTTTTGCCGTCCAACTAAAGAGGCCAGAGTCCGCTTTTGCGGACCAATAACCACATTTGCAGTTCCGCTTACGCGGAAAGGAGACCGCTTCTGCGGTTCTCCTGAGGTGGATGCCAATTCTGCTTATGCGGTGAAGTAGCTGCTTATGCAACTCCGCTTCTGCGGCTCCAAAACCGCAGAAGCAAAAATACCAGAAGCCCTGCTGCAAATGTTTCCTTCTAACTCCAAACTTTGCCCGTTGAGCATCCGAAATTATCCCGGGAACCCCTGGACTCCAACCAAAAGCACCAATACCTCCTAAAACCTTATTCAAACTTGTACCAATCCTCAAAACACCTCACACAACAACAGAAACCTGATTAAATCAAGGATTCAAGCCTAAGAACTTCAAATTCTATCAAAATACGCTTTCGATAAAAAATCTAACCAAACCTAGTCCGAATGACCTGAAATTTTGCACACACATCCCAAATGACATGATGGATCTACAACAACTTTCTGAATTCCAATCCGACCCTTGGATCAAAAACTCACTATTGGACCGGAAACCTCAAAATTTCGAACTTCGGCATTTCAAGCCTAAATGGGCTACGGACCTCCAAATTAAATTCCAAACACGCTCGCAACCTCGAAATCACCTATCGGAGCTAACGAAACCATCAAATTTCCATTTTGAGGTCGTGTTCACACTGTTCCAAATACGGACCATTTTTCAACTCTTAAGCTCTCATTTAGGGACTAAGTGTCCCAAAACACTCCGAATCCTAATACCGAACGTCCTGGAAAACCAAAATAGAAGAAATGAACTTAGGGAAAGTAGTTAATGGGGGATTGGGGCATAAATTCCAAAAACGATCGACCGGGTAGTTACACAAGTGATTGACGATAAAAATTAAGGTGCTAGACGTATTGGGCTGTTTTGGAAGGCATTTTGTGAAGGTTTTAAACTAGAAATAATATGGTACATATAAGTATGATGCTCTAAATGTTATAAACTAATTTATGGAATAAGATTTGGATTCAATTTATATCTTTTTATGAGTAAAAGAAACGAGCTTGCCGCTCAATATGATTATTAAGATAACCGGAGAAACTCATATTGGATTATATTGTTGTTGTTGCCGGTGTTGGTTACAGTTGTTGTTGTTGGATTTTTAATGACCCTTAGTGGTCTTTAGGATGTATTAATAATAGGGGAGTTGCTGTCCAGTTTTCCTTAAGTCATGCGACAAGCCAAATACAATGGTACGACATTATATGTTAATGGCAATATCATTTCACTTGTTGTAGATGCAATAAGTTGTGTTGAGCTTGGTTGAGTAATAAGGAAGAGATCATACAGGTATGTAAAGACTATTCCTTCTTTCTTTTTGACATGATCAATACAACACAAATGAATTGAGCAAATGCACAACTTCCACAAATGACTCTATTCATAGAAATAATAGAGATTTCTATGTTCTTGATTCCCCATATGTCTTATTATTCTATCATCTGTTCATGGGTCTCCGAAAATACGTAAATTGATAAAGTTTATTTGATGATGTTAATTAGAGGCATTATGGTCTTATGACGTGCCAAGAGATTTTATTAACGTATTTCATATGTATTTCATGCATTTATAAATGCAAATTGACCCATTACCACATGGAGATATATACGCGTACATACATGTATATATATGTATATGGGATATGGTGTCACGATCCAAACCCATCAAGTCGTGATGGCGTCTCTCGTGAAGACAAGTCCATCCAAGAGAACATTTAATACTACAACACTTAACAATTATTAACATAGATAAGCTTAAAACTGGAAATGTCATAACCAATAATGCCGAAAGTTATAATAACAAGGATGACAACCCACATCCAGCCTGCAATCGGGGTCACGAATCATGAGCTACTACAAAGTTTAAAGGAAATACTACTAGTCTGCATCTAAGAACATAGTCCGAGATAACCAAAATACAAATGATAAGGAAGAAATGGAGCTGTGGACGTTGACAGCTATCTCGTCTCTCCGGTCTGCCTGGTCTGGAAGGAAGGATCAGGACTTAGGAAGGAACTCAGCTATGCCTGTATCTGCACACACGGTGCAGGAAGTAATGTGAGTACTCTGACCCAGTGAGCAATAAAAATGAATAACAACTGAAATATAAAGTCCCAAACAGGCACATATAATGCTATATCAAGTAGTAAAACCAAGTAAAAATGTAGAAATCAGTAAAAAAACATAGCAAGGAATTCTCCTTGGATCAATCAAATAATCAAGTATGCTCAAGTATGGTCAGCCATTGTTACCTGACCCAACAGGTGTTTCAGTGTCATTATTACCACTAGTCAGTCATTGTTACCTAACCAAAACACGTATGACAGTGTCATTGTTACCAATGTTCAATTCTAAATGGGTACCCGCGCTCACTATGGGTGTGTAGACTCCGGAGGGGTTCCTACAACCCAAGCATTATCAACAAGGCCTGAAAGCCTGAACAACATCAATATG
The DNA here is from genome assembly GCA_026770625.1 of Nicotiana glauca. NCBI lineage: Eukaryota > Viridiplantae > Streptophyta > Magnoliopsida > Solanales > Solanaceae > Nicotiana > Nicotiana glauca. The sequence goes on from MU728737.1 coordinate 168,613, forward strand.
AGGCCTGACTCATCATGCCCTCACATAAGGTCCTCAACCTCAATCAGTCCAGAAATAGTCAACAGCCCCGTGGGCAATACTAAAGCAAATAATACTAAGCTCAAACAGTAGCAAAATTATCAGTTAAAAACTCCAAGTTGAGTAAATATGGGTAAGTTTAAGAAACAATGTAAATTAGATGGACTGAGTTCAAATGATATTCCAAATAGTAAGGGAAAACAATAATGATAATTCATAAGAGTTCAAACAATCGGCAATAAGCCCCAAGTATGGCAATGAGCCCAAATCATAATGAAAACAACAATTCATTTGCAAATACGCGGTAAAACCAACAACGGGATGGACCAAGTCACAATCCCCAGCAGTGCTCTATCACACGCTCATGTCCGGTGTGCAAGTCACCTCAATACAGTACTATGTTGTGCAAATTCGGGGTTTTAAACCCTCAGGACGTCATTCAAAGTCATTACTCACCTCTAGTCGGCCGATAATCTAGCTCGCCAAGCCTTTCCCTCTCGAATCAACCTCCTCGTGCGTAGGATCTGATCAAAATCATAATGGATATGTCACAATAGGCCAATAAATCATAACCCAATCGAAAAGACTCAAAAAAATGACGAAAATCACGAAGTTGGCAAAATCGAGCCCCGGTCACACTTCTCAAAAAATTATGAAAATTTACATCACCGGATTCCTTGTCTCTCCACGAGTCCGTACATATAAAATTTATCAAAATCGAAGTCCAAATGCTCCCTCAAATCCCTAGTTTAAGCACTAACCTCCATTTTTAACCTTTAATTTCTTGGATTTTCAGTCTTAATCCGTGCTTATGCACAATAATATCATAATCTAATTCCAATTATCCATACCTGATGATAGCCCTCAAAATCCTCTTCAAAATCGCCCAAAATTTTCCTTAGTCCGAAGTCTAAAATGTCTTCTTCTCTTTCAAAATCGCGGAAACACTGTTCATTAAACCCCAGCAAGGTTTCGCTTCAGCGGTTGGGATACCGCACCTGTGGTTCCCGCTTATGCGGTCTCACTTAAACCCTCAAGACCGCTTCTGCGGTGCCCGCTTTTGCGGAATGCCTTCCGCTTCTGCGGAATATGCCAAGACCTCAAAGGGCCGCTTCTACGACCTCGCTGCCACATCTGCAGAAACGCTTCTGCGGCTCTTTTTCCGCAGATGCGGAAATACCAGAAGACAGAAAAAACAGACCTGCAACATGCTTCAAAACTCCCGTTTAACCACCCGAAATCACACCAAGGCCCCCGAGACCTCAACTAAAGGCGCCAACATATCCTAAAACCTTATTCAACCTTGTTCCAATACTCAAAACATGTCAAACAATGCTAAAACCATTAAATAACATCGAATTCAAGCCTAAGTTTCTTCAAACTTCCGCAATACGCATTCGATCAAAAACCCAACAAAACGACGTCCAAATGACTTGAAAATTTGCAGACATATCCAAAATCATTTAACGAAACTACTGCAACTCTCGGGATTCCATTCCGACCATCGGATCAAAATCTTACCTATCAACCGGAATTCGTCAAAACACTAACTTCACCACTTCAATCCTACTTCTACACCGGACCTCTAAAACCAATTCCAATCACACTCCTAAGTCACAAATCATCTCCCGAAGCTAACCCAATTACCGGAAATCACATCCGAGCCCTCTAACTATCGAGTCAATTTCCGATTGACTTTTCCAAAACAAGCTTTCCTTAAAGAGTCTAGATGTCTCATTTCCTACCAAAATCAAAACAATCTAACTTGATTACCTCAAATACCGATAACGAAGCATAGGGGAACACAATATCGGGAAAACGCGGCGGTAACTCTCATGATGACGGGCCAGGTCGTCACATCCTCCCCAACTAAAAGAAACGCTTGTCCTCGAGTGGGTCAAGAAATATACGTGGAGTCTCAAATAGGTGGGGATATCTACTCCGCATCTCCTGCTCGGTCTCCCAAGTAGCCTCCTCCACGGGTCGACCCCTCCACTGCACCTTTACTGAAGCGATATCCTTGGACCTCAACTTTCGAACCTGTCAACCCAAAATAGGCACCGGCTCCACATCATATGTCAAATCATCCTCCAACTGAACCGTGCTGAAGTCCAACACATGAGACGGGTCCCCAACATAATTTTGGAGCATAGACACATAAAATGTCGGATGCACGCTAGACAAGCTGGGTGGCAAAGAAAGATCATAAGCCACCTCTCCAATCCTCCTAAGTATCTTAAAAGGCCCAATGAACCTCGGGCTCAGCTTCCCTTTCTTCCCGAACCGCGTAACGCCCTTTATGGGCAAAACCATCAACAAGACCTTCTCCCCATCATATAAGACACATCACGAACCTTCTGGTCCGCATAACTCTTCTAGCGTGACTGTGCTATATGAAGCCTCTCCTGAATCAGCTTCACCTTCTCTAAGGCATCCTAAACCATCTTAGTCCCCAATAATCTAGCCTCGCCGGGATCGAACCATCCAACATGAGATCTACACTTCCTATCATACAACGCCTCAAACGGGGCCATCTAAATGCTCGACTGATAGCTGTTGTTGTAGGCAAACTCTGAGAGCGGCAAAAACTCATCCCATGAACCTCCAAAATCAATAATGCAGGCATGCAACATGCCCTCCAATATCTGAATAGTGCGCTCGGACTGTCCGTCCGTCTGAGGATGAAAAGTTGTGCTCAACTGTACCTGCGTACCCCACTCCCGCTGAAATGCCCTCCAGAACTGAGAAGTGAACTGGGTACCTCTATCTGAGATAATAGACACTGGAACTCCATGCAATTTGACAATCTCCCAGATAAAGATCCCTGCCAACTGCTCCGAAGAGTAAGTACTACATACTGGAATGAAGTGCGCGGACTTGGTCAGCGCATCCACAATCACCCAAACTAAATCAAACTTCCTCAAAGTCTGAGGGAGACCACTCACAAAATCCATAGTAGTCCTCTCCCATTTCCACTAAGGAATAACCATACGCTGAAGAACACCGCCCGACCTCTGATGCTCATACTTGACCTGCTGACAGTTGAGACATCGAGCTACATAACTCACGATATCATTCTTCCTCCTTCTCCACCAGTAATACTGTCTCAAATCCTGATACATCTTCGCGACACCTAGATGAATAGAGTACCGCGAGCTGTGGGCCTCCTCCAATATCAACTCCCAAAGCCCATCTACATTGGGCACGCAAATCCGGCCCTGCATCCTCAACACACCATCACTATCAACAGTCACATCCCTGACATCATCATGCTGAAATCTTTCCTTAAGGACAAGCAAATGTGGATCATCATACTGGCAGTCTCTGATGCGGTCGTATAAGGAAGACCGAGATACTACACAAGCCGACACCCGACTAGGCTCCGAAATATCTAGCCTCACCATCCGATTGGACAAAGCCTGGGCATCGACTTCAAAGGGTCTCTCCCTAATTGGAATGTATGCCAAACCACCCATACTTACTGCCTTTCGGCTCAAAGCATCAGCCACTACATTGGCGTTCCCCGGATGATACAAAATGGTAATGTCATAATCCTTGAGCAACTCAAGCCACCTCCGCTGCCTCAAATTAAGATCCTTCTATTTGAGCAAATGCTGAAGGATACGATGATCGGTATAAACCTCACAAGAAACGCCATATAAGTAGTGCCTCTAAATCTTCAAAGCATGTACTATAGCTGCTAACTCCAAATCGTGCACAGGGTAGTTCTTCTCATGTGGCTTCAACTGACGAGAAGCATATGCAATAACTCTACCCTCCTGCATCAGCACACACTTGATCCCAACTCTCTAAGCACCGCACTACACAGTGTAAGAACCTGAAGCTGATGGCAATACCAACATTGGAGCCGTGGTCAAAGCTGTCTTAAGCTTCTGAAAGCTCTCCTCACACTCATCCAACAACACAAATAGTGCACCCTTCTGAGTCAACCTAGTCAAGGGCGATGAAATAGAAGAAAATCCCTGAAGAAACCGACGATAATGCCCTGCCAATCCAAGGAAACTACGGATCTCAATGGTTGAGGCCGGCCTAGGCCAACTCTGCACCGCCTCTATCTTCTTTGGATCAACTTGAATACCATCACTGGATACCACGTGTCCCAGGAAAGCCACGGACTCAAGCCAAAACTCACATTTGGAGAACTTAGCATAAAGCTTCTCCCCTCTCAATCTCTGCAATACCACCCTCAAGTGCTGTGCGTGCTCCTCCTGGCTATGCGAATACACCAGGATGTCATCAATAAATACAATAAAAAATGAATCCAAATATGGCCGGAACACACTATTCATCAAGTGCATGAACATGGCTGGGGCATTAGTCAACCCAAATGACATAACCAGAAACTCATAATGCCCATATCTGGTCCTGAATGCAGTCTTCATAATATCCGAATCTCTACGCTTCAGCTGATGATAGCCTGAACGGAGATCAATATTAGAAAATACTCTAGCTCTTTGTAGCTGGTCAAATAAATCATCTTTCCGAGGTAGATGATACTTGTTCTTCACAGTCACCTTGTTCAGCTGCCTGTAGTCAATGCACATCCTCATTGTGCCATCCTTCTTCTTTACAAATAAGACCGGTGCACCCCATGGCGACACACTCGGACGAATAAAACCCTTATCTAGGAGCTCCTGAAGCTGCTCTTTCAACTCTTTTAACTCTACTGGTGCCATACGATATGAAGGAATAGAGATGGGCTGAATGCCTGGCACCAGATCAATACCAAAGTCAATGTCCATGTCCAGAGGCATGCCCGACATGTCTACTGGAAATACAACAGGAATGTCCCTCACAACAGGAACAGAATCAAGACTAGGAGTCTCAGCTCCGACATCTCTCACAAATGCCAATTATGGCAGACAATCCTTCCCAACCATCTACTGGGCCTTTAGGAACGAGATCACCCTGATAGGAACGTAATTAGACATACCGCACCACTCAACCCTTGGAATACCCGGAATAGCCAACGTAACTGTCTTGGCATGACAGTCCAGAATAGCATGGTATGGAGATAGCCAATCCATAACTAGAATCACATCAAAATCTACCATGCTCAACAAGAACAAGTCAACTCGGATCTCCAAACCCTTAATAGTCACCAAACATGATCGATATACATGATCTACAATAATGGTATCACCTACCAGGGTAGATACGTAAACATGCAAAGAAAGATACCCTCAGGTCGTACCTAGGTGATGAGCAAAATATGAAGTTACATAGGAATAGGTAGAACCAGGATCAAATAGAACTGAGGCCTCTCGGTGACATACTGAAATAATACCCGTGATAACAGCATCCGAGGCAATAGCATCTGACCATCCCTGAAGAACATAGAAGCGAGCCTAACCACCTGATCGGCCTCCCCCTCTGGGGCGGCCTCTAGCTGCCCGACCCTCACCCCTAGCTGGCGGGGCAGGTGTTGAAGATGATGGGCCAGGAGATGAGGGCTGACCCCTCTGTTGAGACTGACTACCGCGACGCCGAGGATAATGCCTCCATATGTACCCAACCTCCCCGCACTCATAACATCTCTCTGGTGCTGGAGAATGGGACTGAAGGGAACCCCGCACATTAGAGTGACTGGATGATGCACTCGGTCTGGAGGAACCCTGAATAGATGGAGCTCATGATGAACCCTGAGCTGGAAGAGCGCTAAGAGATGGCTAGCTCTGCTGATAACCCTGATGACCTTGGCCAGAAAATGACCCACGATACTCAAAAAGGACTGAGGAGTCCTGAATGAACATCCTTTGCTCTTCTGGAACTGACCCCTAGATGGGGCACCACTGAAGCTACCAGAACCTCGAGGCCTCTTGGCCTCCCTCTCCTCTCTATCCTAACAGCGAGCTAACTCGATATCACGAGAAATATCAACTACATCCTCAAAGGAAATACCCAGAACTCTCTGTCGAGTCATTAGAATACGAAGGTGATAGTTAAGTCCATCCACAAATCTCTTGATTTTCTCTCTATCAGTCGGAACTATCCAAGAAGCATAAAGAGCTAGCTTAGAAAACCTCACCTCATACTTGGTCACAGTCATGTCTCCCTGTCTAAGCCACTCAAACTTCCTACGCAGCTCCTCCTTCTAAGACTGTGGTACCCACTTCTCCAGAAAGATAGTGGAGAACTCCTGCCATGACACAGGCGCTGCACCTTCCGGCCTACGCCGCTCATATGCCTCTCAACATATGAAGGCAGCCCAAGTGAACTGGAATGCGGTGAATGCCACTCCGCTGGACTCTAAAATCCCTACCATCCGTAGCATCCGCTGACACTTGTCAAGAAATCCCTGGGCGTCCTCGCCCTGAGCACCACTGAAGACTGGAGGCTGAAGCCTACTGAATCTCGCAAGATGACACTACTCATCGTCTGGCATAGCTGGAACTACAAAGTCCTGAATTGGTACCACCGGTTGAGCTGGAGCGGCTCCCAGTGTTTGTAAAATCTGCATCACCTGCTTGGGAGTGCGAGAAGCAGGGGTGTGACTACCTTCCCCTGCCTGAGAAGTAGTGGCTGTAGCAGTGGCTGAAACTACCTAGGCCAGGCCGGTGCATACCGATAGAATCTGAGCCAAGGTCTCCTAGAGACTCGATATCACAATGGGCACTGTCGGTGCCTGAACAAGTGCCGCTGGAGTATCTGCAGCTGGAGTCTGGCCTTGAGCCTCATCAACTGGTAGGTCGATAGGTGCTGCCCCTGCTGCTCTGCCTCGACCATGACCACGACCGCGTCTATGGCCTCGAGGTGGTGGTACTGGTGGTCGTCCACCTCGTCTTGTTACGCGAGTCCTCGCCTTCTGTGAGAACAAAATATAGAAGTTTAGTTCTTGGATTAACAAAGTCGAACGACAAGAATTTCAAGAATGTGAAGTTTTCCTAAGGGTTCTACAGCCTCTCGAGGAGAAATACAGGCGTCCCCGTACTGCTCTGCGAGACTCTACTAAACCTGCTCATGACTCATGAGACCTAGTAACCTAGGCTCTGATACCAACTTGTCACGACCCAAACCCACCGGGTCGCGATGGCGCCTCTCGTGAAGACAAGGCCAGCTAAGAGAACATTTACTACTCAAACACTTAACAATTATTAACATAGATAAGATTAAAATTGGAAATGTCATAACTAATAATGTCGAAAGTCATAATAACAACGATGCCAACCCATATCCAGCCCGCAATCGGGGTGTCACAAATCATGAGCTACTACAGAGTTTAAAGAAAATACTACTAGTTTGTATCTAAGAACATAGTTTGAGCTAACCAAAATACAAATGATAAGGAAGAAACGGAGCTGTGGACGTCGACAACTACCTTATCTCTCCGGTTCGCCTGGTCTGGAAGGAAGGATCGGGACTCAGGAACCAACTCAGCTATGCCTGTATCTAAACATACGGTGCAGGAAGTAATGTGAGTACTCCGACCCAGTAAGCAATAAAAATTAATAACAACTGAGAATATAAAATCCCAAACAGGCACAGATAATGCTATCTCAAGTAGTAAACCAAGTAAAAATGTAGAAATCAGTGAAAAACATAGCAAGGAATTCTCTTTGGAACAATCAAATAATCAAGTATGCTCAAGTATTGTTAGGCATAACCGGTTAGCCATTGTCACCTGACCTAACGCGTGTTTTAGTGTCATTGTTACCTGACTGGTCACTCATTGTTACCTGACCAAAACATGTATGACAGTGTCATTGTTACCACTGTCCAATTCTAAATGGGTACTCGTGCTCACTGTGGGTGTGCAGACCCCGGAGGGGCTCCACAGCCCAAGCGCTATCAACAAGGCCTGAAAGCCTGAACAGCATCAATATGAGGCCCAAAAGCCTCCTAACATCACTCATCATGCCCTTACATAAGGCCCTCGGCCTCAATCAGTCCAGAAACATTCAACAGCCCCTCGGGCAACAGTAAAGCAAATAATACTCAACTCAAACAGTAGCGAAGTTATCAGTTAAAAACTCCAAGTTGAGTAAATATGGTTGAGTTTAAGAAATGGTGTAAATTACATGGACTGAGTTCAAATGATATTCCAAATAGTGAGGGAAAATAGTAATGATAATTCATAAGAGTTCAAACAATCGGAAATAAGCCCCAAGTATGGCAATGAGCCCAAATCATAATGAAAACAACAATTCATTTGCAAATACGCGGTAAAACCAACAAACGGTATGGACCAAGTCACAATCCCCAATGGTGATCTGCCCCACGCTCATGTATGGCATAGAAGTCACCTCAATACAGCACTATAATGTGCAAATTCAGGGCTTTAAACCCTCAGGACGTCATTCAAAATCATTACTCAACTCTAGCCGCCCGATAATCTAGCATCGAATCAACCTCCTCATGCGTAGGATCTGATCAAAACCATAAGGGATACGTCACAATAGGCGATTAAACCATAACCCAATCGAAAAGACTAAAAAAAACAACAAAAATCACGAAGTTGGCAAAACCCGAGCCCCAGGACCACTTCTCAAAAAATTACAAAATTCACATCACCATATTCCTCGTCTCTCCACGAGTCCGTACATATAAAATTCATCAAAATCGGAGTCAAAATGCTTCCTCAAATCCCTAGCTTAAGCCCTCTTGAGTTTCAAGCCCTAACCTCCATTTTTAACCTTTAATTCCTTGGATTTTGAGTGTTAATCTGTGCTTATGCACAATAATATCATAATCTAAGTCTAAGAATCTATACCTGATGATAGCCCTCAAAATCCTCTTCAAAATCGGCCAAAATTTTCCTTAGTCCGAAGTCTAAAATGTCTTCTTCTCTTTCAAAATCGCGAAAACACTATTCATTAAACCCCAGCCAGGTTTCGCTTCAGCGGTTGGTATACCTCACCTGCGGTTCCCACTTCTGTGCCAAAATGACCGCTTCTGTGGTCTCACTTAAACCCTAAGGACCACTTCTACGGTCTCACTTAAACCCTCAAGACCGCTACAACGGTCGAAAACTGCTCCTGCGGTGTCCGCTTTTGCGGAATGCCTTCCGGTTCTGCGGAATATGCCAAGCCCTCAAAGGACCGCTTCTGCGACCTCCCTGCCGAGGCCCCCGGGACCTCAACCAAATGAACCAACACATCCTAAAACCTTATTCAAACTTGTTCCATTCCTCAAAACATGTCAAACAACTCTAAAACCATTAATTCACATTGAATTCAAGCCTAAGTTTCTTCAAACTTCCGCATTCAAGCCTAAGTTTCTTCAAACTTCCGCAATACGCATTCGATCAAAAATCCAACCAAACGACGTTCGAATGACCTGAAAATTTGCAGAAATATCAAAAATCACTTAACAAAACTACTGTAACTCTCGGGATTCCATTCTGACCCTCGAATCAAAATCTCACCTACCAACTGGAATTCTCCAATATACTAACTTCGCCAATTCAAGCCTACTTCTACACTTGACCTCCAAAACTAATTCCGATCACGCTCATAAGTCACAAATCATCTCCTGAAGCTAACACAATCACCGAAAATCACATCCAAGCCCTCTAACTATCGAGTCAACTTCCGGTTGACTTTTCCAAAACAAGCTTTCCTTAAAGAGTCTAGATGTCTCATTTCCTACCAAAATCAAAACAATCTAACTTGATTACCTCAAATACCGATAACGAAGCATAGGGGAACACAATATCGGGAAAACGCGGCGGTAACTCTCGTGACGATAGTCCGGGTCGTCACATATGGGAAAGGTTATGTCATTATATACGCACCACCACCTAATCGGTTGGTATACGTTGATGATTTTTGCCACAGTGGCCGAGATGATATGATGGGATTCCCTCAGACACTTGATGATGTTATGAACACATGTACCTATGCACGACATGGTATTCATACATATATGCATGACACTATAAGTATTTTATGATTTAGAGAGTTACCCAGACTTACAAGTTGAGTCACTTACTGTTTATTTCTTCCATTTATTTTGTGTCCTTATTTATGTGCCTTACATACTCAGTAAATTATTCGTATTGATGTCCCTTCTTCTTGGGGACATTGCATTTAATACCCACTGGTCCTGATAGATAGGTCGAGAGTTCTCCAAGTAAGGTATCAGCTCAGAGGAAGATGTTGGTGTGCTCCATTTGCTCTGGAGTTGCTTGTTTGGTAAGTATGATTAAGACGCGTATTATTTTGTATGGCGGGGCCCTGTCCTGGCCTTTAGGATAAGTATGTACTCTTAGAGGCATGTATACAGATGTCATGTATACGGATACTTGTATGGACTTGTCGGCCTATGTTTTGAGTATATAAAGAATCTTGCCGGCCTTATAGGCCAGTATATCATATGTATAAGTTTGTATTCGCTCATGATTTACTCCGGTTAATTTACCTATAATAGAATGATATGAAAGATACGTTATGTTAGTACTCGGTTGAGTAAGGTATCGGGTGCCCGTTTCGGCCCATCGGTTTGGGTCGTGACATGTTAGCTATGTGCTCTCCCTGTGTTATAGAAATTTCACTGCAAATCATGCTAGAAATCATGTTTAGGATTTGTGATTATGCTGTTGGGACCCGCAGAGGTTGTGTACTTGTTGAATTTTTGCTAATTGTTGTCTTGTACCCAGTCACGGTTTTACTTACGTATCAGACCTCAATCTCTTCTTGTTTCTTGTTAGTACATTATATTATCTCTATTTTGGCCTGATTTTTATGATTTCCAAGAGCTTGAGAGATTGGAGAGGTCCATAACTGAGTTAGGGCCTGAGTGCCGAGCTGTGAGCTATATGTATATATATGGATTGGGCTGCATGCCGCAATGAGCCTTAGGGTTGTATTTATATGTATGGATCTGGTTGCACGCTGCAACGAGCCTTATGGATATTTATATATTACGGATTGGGCTACACGATATAGCGACATATCGTTTGGGATGAAGGATCCCCTCCGGGGTCTGTACACCCCCAGTGAGCGCAAGTACCTATTGAGTGTGAGTCTTGAGGACCGAGAGCCGAGTTATTTAGCTATTGAGAAAGATTGAGTGACTATTGCCCTAAGAGTCCATACTTGCTTTTATTGTTGTTGCACTTAGCTGCTATATGTCACTGTTTTGAGATTTCTAAAAGTTATTGTATCCGATTTTTACTTGAACTTCGCAATGTATAAACTGATTTGACTCAAATTACCAGATTTGAAATCATGCCTATTTTCTTGCTGAGATTACTGAAAATGAACTATAAATGTGTAGTTCATCACTATTTTTCAATTCCTTAATTATTATTGTTACTTATTGAGTTGGTTGTACTCATGCTTGTCGCGCCCCCTTTTTCCCTCTTTGTATCGAAAAATCGGGTTAGTGACATTTGGTTGGGACAACTTATTTCTTTTGGGAAAAGGGTTTGCAATTGAAGAGTCGCCACCTAATGGTTTAAGGTGTATTAGGACACCTATAAGGTTCAGTTCTAAGTTTGTTTGATGACCAGAGATAGGGTAAGGGCTTGAAATTATCCTAAGGGGAAGGTGTTAGGTACCCCTCAGGATCCACTAGTGTGGTTCCCAGACAAATAGTTTCTTTGTGAATTTGTGCAATTAACAATTAAACAAACAGGGCTCATATAAGAGGGGATTTTTAATACATGAATGTTTGTAAGTGATAAAATAAAACAGAGTTTTGAAAGAGTTATAACTAAACATGCTAGCGAATATCAAAGGGGGTCCTAGGTTTATTTGTAATACGGATCACATCAATGCAATACCCGGTAATCACTCCTCAAAAGAGGGGCTACACGAGATATTAGAGCACCAGTCATCATATCCAAATCTACCATTCCCACCCTGTTAACGTATTAAATTGCGGATTGGTCTCGACCTCTATTGCATGTTATTACACGTTCCATTCCTATCAATCCCAGAGGAATTTAGGATTGCTATTCCTACAAGCGGGAGGATTTTAGGCTAACTTTTGGGTTTTAAATTTAAAAAGACTAAGGCAACATTCGAAACATATAATATGGCATATTAGTGGGAACATGTAAACAACTAAAGGCTCATATATACCTGCTCAAGTAGAGCACAAATATAGCAAGAATTAAAACACATTTAAGGCCAGAAGTACTAAGACAGGGGAATTTCAGATGTTGAAGCAGACCCATTTATTACAAAACTTAGATAAGAAGTCCGAATCAGGCCTACCTGCTGGTTGCAGCAGTTGCTAATTAAACAAAGGCAGATTCAAATTTATCGATATTACCCAAGGCTTGCCTACGTATGTATTAATGATACCCTATAAGCATGATACCTATTACTGACTCAAAGGTTTCAAAGCAATGAGAGTTTTAAACGATTAATTTGGATCCTATAGGCGTGCTTTATAAACCGCAATAATGAAAGGAGTGGGTTGTTTAAACAAATTCAACATAGTACGAGTCAAACTGATTATAACTAAACTGGTTTCAGGTCCTATAAGCATTGTATCTAATTGAGTAGTCAGGATTTATTTGATCATAGGGAAGTTCCTATAGGCATGACTTCTATAAAAATTTTAATTTTAATCTTGTAGACACGACATCTAGTTTAGAAACTGATTTTAACTTGTGGGCATGATGTCTGATTATAGCCATTAGACCCTATAGGCATGATTTTGTAAGGCCCCGGAAAATTTCGCTAACTGATCTAGGATTTCGTGGTGCCATATAGGCTAATTATTATATTTTATGTGCTATTAACATGGTGTACATCAATCAGACTTGGTAAATATGAGTATTAGTCTTATGGTAAGTGATGTGATGTCCAAATGGAAGCCTAAGTGTATGCAAATGGGAAAATTTTTGTAATAGGCTAAAATTCCAATTAGATTCGTACAAGGCTCCACTTTAAACGAGAATATCTAAATATGTATAATGTTTTATGTGATGAATAACCTATAAAATGAAATATATTTGAGTCTAGTTTCCAACGCTTCAAACCGTTCATCATTTGGACATTCCTACATAAAGTTATGATCAAATTACCAAAGGCTGGAAAATGTGATCCTGTGTCATGTCAATTATGCGATCTCAATGTCAATTATGCGGTCTGCATTTCTAATCTACGGTCGCAAATCAAACCGCAGATTGACCTAGTGTAGCCCAGTTTTGTGCACCGATTTTGCGGTGTATTCTGCAGCCTACATGTTCATTCTACGGTCCATTCTGCGGTAGCATAGTTGACATAGGAGGGTTAATTTTTTAATTTTTATAACCCGACTCCATTTTAATATATAAGCTTAGGGGTTCATTTTGGGGTCATTTTCCACTTATTTTAGAGAGAGGTGAGAGCATTATAGAAAGAGAAGGAGGAACCCAACATTTAAATCATCCAAATCTTGCATCAATCTTCAAGAATCAAAGAACCCAATCACAAGTTCTTTATCTAAGAGGTACGATTCTATACCCTAGGTTTTAATTTCGAGTTTGGAGTACAAGATGGGGTATTGAGGTATGATTATTGGGTGTAATACTAATATGTGTACATGCATGTACAACCTAGGTTCATGGGAAGATTCCTTAACATAAATAGGTAAAGATTGAGTTGGGAAATGACAGAAACCCTGTAAAATCGATTTGAAATCAAGATGCTCAACTAGTATTTGATAAAATGCCCAAATGAGCTGAAACCATGAATCCTTTCTAATTTGTGTTTAATTTTGTTATGTCTCATAGTAGATTGGAATTGCTAGAATTTCCGAAACATTGTAGTAACTTAAGGAAAGCGTAATCGAGATATGTATGGCTAACCTTGATCCTTGTAGAATCACCTTGCTTCGTGTATGAATGTTTGGTATGTTATATATGTGGCTTATTCATGAAAATTATTGTGATTTGTATGGTTGTGATTGTTGTGAAACTCTTGTGATTGGTTTGATTGAGTGTTGTGGTTAAGTCTCCCGATGTAATGGTGGAAGTAATTGGCAATGAACTAAATGAGTGATTGTGAAAGTGTTATGTGGTAAGAGTTGAGAAACAAATTATGAAAGAAAATCGTGAACGATGCCATTGGAATAACTGTGATAACCACATCTATGGCTTTATTATGGGAAATTGTCGTTGTAATTTAAAGCACATGTGAGTTCTTGGATATGAACGAAAATAGTATTGATGGTTATGGAAATACTTGTAAATCGTCATTGTTATTTCTTAAGAAGTGTTGTTGTTGATGCTTGTAAATTATTGATTGTTGTTGTGTTGTTTTGTTAATTGTCACTACACGGTGGGATTGGGTTGCGCGCCACAAGATGAAGTTATAAGGTGTGGGTTGTGGTGATAAGGGTGGCCGAGGTCATAAGGGTGGACGAGGTAATAAGTATGGAAATTAATCAAAATCACTATTAAAATCAACATTTGAGCAAATTGTGAAATCACTGGTGTGAAATTGTGGAAGGAGGAAAACAGGAGAGATTGTAAACTTGTTTGGTTTGATTGTTCTCTCTTTGTGGATTTTATTGTTGTTTCTATTTCAATTACATACTTGTTTATGGAGGAGAGATTGTATACCTGTTTGGCTTAATTGTTCCTTTTCTTGTGCATTTGATTTTTGTTTCTATTACTGCTACCTACTTGTGTATGGTTTGAGTTTACTTGGGACAAAGTTTGTTCATACATACCAGTACAATTCAAATGTACTAAAGTCCCTTTTACCGGGGGTGCTACATTTGTGTTATGATTATAGGTTGATCCATAGCAGGTCATCCAGTCCACCGACCGTAGCTCCTAATCACTTCCCGTCAGCTGATTCGGTGAGCCCCTTTTCATTCGGGGCCCTATGTGGCGCCACTTTTGTTTTGGGATCTTGTTTTGATGTTTGTATAAGGTATATTCGGAGCCTTGTTGCCGGTATTTCTAAATTATTCTTCAATTGTATTTAGAGGGTCTGTAGAGAGGTTGTAGGTAGTTTCAGGCATGGGAATTTAAAAGATAAATATTGATGTTTGGCAATGATGTATAAAAACTTGGACTACTTGTATTATGGTGAATGAAGTTGCTAAAAAAATGAAATGGAAATTGTTATTGATAGGTTTATAGAAATTGGTTAATGGACTCCATCTCCTATAAATGGCTATTTTACTTGGTTAACAGGTAATGAAAAATACGGGGTAACACGTGGGATAGAAAAGGCACCCAGGTCTGCTTGACTGGGGATACCTGGTTGAGCACCGGCATGTCCCTCGAACTTGGGGCGTGACATACTTGGTATCAGAGCCTAAGGTTTTAAAGTGTCCTAGGATGTCTCGGAGCCGTGTCGAGTAGAGTCCTTCTTATCGGTGTGTTGTCGACCACATCTATAAGTTGGAGGCTATTTGGATATTTAGGAATTTCACCCTTCTTTGGTACTCCAATAGTGCGATAGAGCTCAACTTAAGGAGTAGATTTCCTCTCTAAGTCCTATTCTCAAAGATTGTTAACCTTGATACCATAATCCACAAATTTGAAGCATGTAAGGAGGGATTGATCCCACCATTGAGTCCGAGTGGATACCCAAGGACTTGATAGAAGAATGTGTTGAGCCATGGAGGGATTGGTAGAACTTGTTGTTAAGGGGAATACCCTTGTTCCTACTAATGTCACTGCACCACTAGACCATGTAGTATATCATCAGTATGTAGGGCTAAAACCCCATCTTTTAGAAATTGATCTTCCATGGTGCCCGGTAAATGTTATAAGTTCAAAATATAAGTGATGTAGTACTCGTTTTATTACGTTAAGTGAATTATTGTTGTAAAAATGTATGTGGTATGTACTTCTTCATGTGTTTAATATGTTATTCTTGGTAAATGAGGATATATGATGAATGTGGACTATGTGCTAAAATGTCTGGACTTCAGGACAAGTTTAAATTGAGATTTGATGCCAAATTGTATGAGAAAACTTATTATGTTAATTCCTCCAAAATGTCCTTACGTGTACCAAAGGTATTTGATTGATTGTGTCCGGTTCTTGGTAATGTATAAGGATATTTGGAAGTGAAGTAAGTGACTGTGTAAATATGGTAAAAACTGAATGTTGGATTCTTGTTGTTATTGATACTTTACATGAATTGGTATTGTGACCCGATGTTGTGAAAGATGCATTCCAATATGATCAATGTGCTATTATTGACAACTTAAAAATGGTGCAAGGAATATGAATCAAATATTGAAATGCTAAGAACTTAAATTGAAATTGGAGATGCATATATTATGTTAAACTATGTGAAATCCTCTGTGTATAGAGATGTTGAAATAAGTCAAATGACTTTGAGAAATAGAGTATGGCCAATGTGTCAAGGACTCGAATTGTAATTGTACATGGTGATGCTTATGACATGAGGGAATATGAAACAGATTATGATATTAATGTGAAATATGCGGAAGTGATGTGAAATGCGGGAAATAAGAGATTGTGTTATGAAATGCGGCCTAGTGCCAAATATGATGTGATAATTGTTTCCCAAAGTGTCGATGGACTAATATATGTGAAAATGGCATGATTATTTTAATTGATAATATGGTGATTGTTTAAACCTTTTGTTAAACCCTTATGACTTCCTTTTACTTGCATAGATATGATCTTAAGAAGAATCTAAATTACAAAACAGTTCATGCACATGCTCTTTGAATGAGACGTATTATTTACAAAGTCTGCCGATCATAGTTCTATTGTTTACAACCTCCTATGGAATTGAGCTCTATAAGTATGTTCCTGAATTGAGTTATAACACTATTGATACTTCCCACTTGTTTTTCCTAAATTTTCATCAAGGTTCTATTCACAATGAAATCCTTACGGAAAATTTTTATTTAAATGAACAACATCTGCTCACTTGTGCCTATACAGGCACCATCATAAAGTTTGTACATGTGGTGTCAAGTTCCATGAAAAGTATCCAAGATTTGTGATCTTTCTCGAGTCACTCTTTTACTCAGTTGTGTATGGCTTATATAGATTGATCAACCAATCCACTCTCTTACGAGTAACACCATGAAACCTTTTCACTGACTAGTAACATGCATGCATATCTCAACGCCTATCATATGAGTGCATATCAATTGAAATGGTCACCGTGTGAATAAAGTCTCTCTGAAAAATTAAGATCCTCACATCCCCTTCACAGATATCTTGTGTCGCCATGGTTTTCGTGCGCACTTGGGACATCTCGCAGTAAGTAGCTCACTCTATCCTAGTATTGTGGTTGCTCGTGGCATGGTCACATATTGCAGTGGGGAGTTAATATAGTAGAAGTGTGTCCAGCTTATAACAAATTATTATTTTCTCTTTATGTCTCCACAATGTGTTAATTGTATTCCTTATTTAGTGAATTCATTGTGCTAGTTCCCAACACTTGTACAACAACCATAAGAGAACATGCTCTTCCATGTATCACTATGACACTTCCTTTTTCAAGCCAAAACCTATGGAGATCTCATTATGAACATCTGCAAACCTTCAGTGATTATTGTGCACTGTCTCATTGAGTTTGGTTTTCTTTACACCCTCAATTTCTAGAATCGTTGACTATGTCGTTGTCATGTGCAGGGAATTTTACTACCCTTGGTATCTCACCTTCTTGGCTGGATAGGAGTGTTATTTGCCTTCTCCCCGGAGCGTCGTGTTAACTATTAGAACCATCTAACCAATTCATGATTTCATCCCAATGTCAAGATGTCCTAGCAATGGGGTTTCACTCGTGAAAGGTTGAGATTTGATGACTTCAGATTTTTGAACATATCATGGACATGTTGATTTGGAAGACAAGTGGTCATATTTTAAGTTCCCTTATATATGATCAATTATCAACAAGGGCTAAGCTATTTGAAATATGATAATCTCATAAGCATTCAACTTCTTTTCATCCTTACGGGCTCGTGGCATAGATTTTGTGTGTCAAGTAATGTTAAGAGTATAATTAAACTTAATGTATTTTGAAACCCATATCACATTCAAGGTGTCAGAGAAATCTTATTCTTGATAGACGGATTTTCCTTACACTCTAAAAACTGAGTGGTTCATGTACTTGAGTATTTCTCCTTAATGGTTCCTATTGCCAATGTACGAGTTACCCCCATGACTTATTTGTCTAATAATTTATTTCCTTACAATAATTAACCACATCAGTATTGTTAGTAGTAACCTTTTGTGTCTCTTAGAATATAACCTTATGGAATGCTCTCCTCAGTGCCTAAATTGATTCCTGAATAACTCCAGTCCTATCTTGAACTTTGTTGTTCCTCATTGTATTAGATCCATTGAGTGTTGTAAGTTTAGACGAGTCAAAGATGAAGCTTCACAGTGTGGACACATATATATTGATAGGTAATTATATGGTCAGTTTATGATAACACATCTTAGAGTAATTGTTGAAGGTCATCAAAGGTTTAGTGTGAGTGTTCACCTAGAGATTTAGAGTTTTGAGGGTGAGTAGGCTATTCTCAATATTTTCCCCCAGAAGATGTTATGTGAGTTGATAATAAAGGTTGCATAAATGTATTCCACATTAGGCCGCGCCCGGAGTATGAAGTGTCCCCATAGTTGTTCGCCATATATTTTGTAGATTCACATGTCTATGTCCAAGAAAGTAAGTGGAGATCAATTGTGTATCATTCCGGTAGAAATTATTGAAGGTGAAGTTAGTGGATAGTTAGCTTATGCGAGATGTCTATTTGTCATCATTGTTAGGTAAGTCTGGGGGGTGGAGATTGTATATGTGAAAATGTTATGGCAAAATTTGTAAGTATAAGAGGCCACAATGAAGGTCGAGAGTGTTTTTGAAATAAAACATGTTCTCTTGATTGTAAAGCAGTTGGTTTTGATGTGAAAGGTACCTTTTAGGTGTTATGATTTAAAAATGTGCGGTCCATGCCCAAGTATCATCGTGATAATGTAATGCTTGTAATGTTGAGGTTCTTGTTATTAATATATACACTATGGTGTTTTGTCGATTTGTGGATGTGTTTTAGGATGGTTTTGGTGGTCCTCTGACAGGTGGATAGGCATAGTTACAAAGGAGACTCTGCCGAAATTTATGGAAAATATTTTTTTGGGAGTTAATCAAAATTTCGGGACTTGAGGTAGATTAGAAAAGAGATGTGTGATGCTAAAGTGTTTGGGGAATACTCTATTCCTCATTCGAGGACGAATGATCCTGGGGGGGGGGGGGAATGTAAGGCCCCGAAAAATTTCGCTAAGTAATCTAGGATTTTGTGGTGCCACATAGGCTAATTATTATATTTTATGTGCTATTAACATGGTGTACATCAATTAGACTTTGTAAATATGAGTATTATTCTCATGGTAAGTGATGTGAGGTCCAAATGGAAGCCTAAGTGTATGCCGAATGGGAAAATTTTCATAATAGGCTAAAATTCCAAATGGATTTGTACAAGGCTCCACTTCAAACGAGTATATATAAATATGTATAATTTTTTACGTGATGAATAACCTATCAAATAAAAGGTCTTTGATTCTAGTTTCCAACGCTTCAAAGCATTCGTCATTTGGACATTCCTATTCAAAGTTATGATCAAATTACCAAAGGCTGGAAAATGCGATCCTGTGTCATGTCAGTTATGGGATCTCAATGTCAATTATGCGGTCCGCATTTCTAATCTGCGGTCGCAAATCAAACCGCAGATTGACCTAGTGTAGACCCGTTTTGGGCACCGATTTTGTGGTGCATTCTGCGGCCCGCATGTTCATTCTGCGGTCCATTCTGCGGTAGCATAGTTGACATTGGAGGGTTAATTTTCTAATTTTTATAACCCGACCCCATTTCAGTATATAGGCTTAGGGGTTCATTTTGGGGTCCTTTTCCACTGATTTTAGAGAGAGGTGAGAGCATTTTAGAGAGATAAGGAGGAACCCAACATTTAAATCATCCAAATCTTGCATCAATATGCAAGAATCAAATAACCCAATCACAAGTTCTTCATCTAAGAGGTAAGATTCTATACCCTAGGTTTTAATTTTGAGTTTGGAGTATAGGATGGGGTATTGAGGTATGATTATTGGGTGTAATACTATTATATGTACACGCATGTACAACTTAGGTTCATGGGAAGATTGCTTAACATAAATAGGTAAATATTGAGTTGGAAATGAAGGAAACCATGTAAAATAGATTTGAAATCAAGATGCTCAACTAGTATTTGATAAAATGCCCAAATGAGCTGAAACCATGAATCCTTTCTAATTTGTGTTTAATTTTGTTATGTCTCATAGTAGATTGGAATTTCTAAAATTTTCGGAACGTTGTAGTAACTTAAGGAAAGCGTAATCGAGGTATTTATGGCTAACCTTGATCCTTGTAGAATCGCCTTGCTTCATGTACGAATGTTTGGTATGTGATATCTACGTGGCTTATTCATGAAAATTATTGTGATTGGTATGGTTGTGATTGTTGTGAAACTCTTGTGATTAGTTTGATTGAGTGTTGTGGTTAAGTCTCCCGATGTAATGGTGGAAGTAATTGGCAATGAACTAAATGAGTGATTGTGAAAGTGTTATGTGGTAAGAGTTGAGAAACAAATTATGAAAGAAAATCGTGAACGATGCAATTGGAATAACTGTGATAACCACATCTATGGCTTTATTATGGGAAATTGTCGTTGTAATTTAAAGCACATGTGAGTTCTTGGATATGAACGAAAATAGTATTGATGGTTATGGAAATACTTGTAAATCGTCATTGTTATTTCTTAAGAAGTGTTGTTGTTGATGCTTGTAAATTATTGATTGTTGTTGTGTTGTTTTGTTAATTGTCACTACACGGTGGGATTGGGTTGCGCGCCACAAGATGAAGTTATAAGGTGTGGGTTGTGGTGATAAGGGTGGCCGAGGTCATAAGGGTGGACGAGGTAATAAGTATGGAAATTAATCAAAATCACTATTAAAATCAACATTTGAGCAAATTGTGAAATCACTGGTGTGAAATTGTGGAAGGAGGAAAACAGGAGAGATTGTAAACTTGTTTGGTTTGATTGTTCTCTCTTTGTGGATTTTATTGTTGTTTCTATTTCAATTACATACTTGTTTATGGAGGAGAGATTGTATACCTGTTTGGCTTAATTGTTCCTTTTCTTGTGCATTTGATTTTTGTTTCTATTACTGTTACCTACTTGTGTATGGTTTGAGTTTACTTGGGACAAACTTTGTTCATACATACCAGTACAATTCAAATGTACCGACGTCCCTTTTGTCGGGGGTGCTTCATTCGTGTTATGATTGTAGGTGGATCCATAGCAGGTACTCCAGTCCATCGACCGTAGCTCCTCATCACTTCCCGTCAGCTGATTCGGTGAGCCCCTTTCCATTTGGGGCCCTATGTGGCTCATGCCACTTCTGTATTAGGATATTGTTTTGATGTTTGTATAAGGTATAGTCGAAGCCTTGTTGCCGGCATTTCCACATTATTCTTCAATTGTATTTAGAGGCTCCATAGACAGGTTGTGGGTAGTTTCAGGCATGGGAATTTAAAAGATAAATATTGATGTTTGGCAATGATGTATAAAAACTTGGACTACTTGTATTATGGTGAATGAAGTTGCTAAAAAAATGAAATGGAAATTGTTATTGATAGGTTTATAGAAATTGGTTAATGGAGTCTATCTCCTTTAAATGGCTATTTCACTTGGTTAATAGGTAATGAAAAATACGGGGTAACACGTGGGATAGAAAAGGCACCCAGGTCCGCTTGACTAGGGATACCCGGTTGAGCACCGATCATGTCCCTCGAACTTGGGGCATGACATCTAAGTGTGGAACTAAACATGCAGAACGTTACTAATCATATCCTAAAGGAAGGATACCTACCCTTAAAATATGCACAGTTACCCATCGTTTTTACTAACCAACCCCAATATTTGTTACAACTTATTACAGACCAAAATACTTGTCACGACCCCAACTTGGTCATGATGGCGCCTAGAACACTACTAGGCAAGCCCGACCATTTACCATATATTCAACCTAATTGATAAACCGAAATTGATAAGTGAAACAGTAAGTCATTAAGCCATTTAAGTCAAATACGGGAATACTGCTAAAAATATTGAAGTTTAGCAAAACATAGCATGTAGCCCAACCATGGACCCGGTGTCACGAATATGAGCCTCTACAAAATAGAATGATATCCTACTACATAGTCTATCTAAATCTCTGAAAGTGCAGAAATAAAAGACAAGGATAGAGGGAATAGTCAACGACTGCGAACGCCATGCAGGTACCCCAACACTCCCGGAAGCAAGTCTGCTGATCACTGAAATATCTACTCAGACTGAGAAGAAGGACCTGGATCTGCACGCAAGGTGCAGGGAGTAAAGTGAGTACTCCGACCCAGTGAGTAATAAACATAACTAAAGTCTGAAGGTAAGAAAACACAGAAAATGCACAAAGTACTCTATATCTAGTAGTTCATAACCAAACAGTGGAGACAATATGTATCAAGTAGGACAATTAAAGACAATGCATGAAGGAATGCAACACATATCTGGTACAGTCTAGTACCCATTGCGGCGTGCAGCCCGCTCCACATATTTATCGTCGACAGCGCTCACTAGGTGTGTGTACAGACTCCGGAGGGGCTCCTACAGTCCAAACGCAATATCTGCCATGTCTTGGCATCAAACAGGCTCACGACCTCAATATCAATATATCATCGTTGCGGCGTGCAACCCGATCCATATCAAGGAAAATCATCCTCACAGTCGGTTCCTCGACCCATCTCAGTCAATATATGCAAAGCCAATCGGGCATGTCTTACTATCGGGATCTCAGCCCTCTTATCCTTTTTCATTAATATTCATGATTAAAAATATATTTATTTTATTATTTCAACAATAGAAAGCATGACTGAGAGTATGTGATATGCACAAAAGTGAGGTAACACACATAAGATCCCCTAAGGATTCTACAGGTCACACAAGGCCCCAAACACGACAATAAGCCCAATTCACAATGATAAAGTATGCGTCTCAATCGCCCATATAGAAGAAAGCATACTCGGGATGGACCAAGTCTCAATCCCCAATAGTAATCGACCCCACACTCACCGTGGAAAGTGTGTCACGCCTCAATATAGCATCACGATGTGAAAGTCCGGGGTTTCAAACCCTCAAAACAGCAGTTACATCAATTTCTCACCTCAAACCGGCTAAAGAACTAGTCCACCAAGCCTTTTCGTCTTGAATCTACCTCCTCGCGTGCAAAATCTGGCCAAAACCATAAGGAATATGTTATATTAAGCTAATGGAACATAACCCAATTGAAAGAACTCGAAAAACACTCAAAAACACGAAGTTGGCAAAACCCGAGCCCTGGGCCCACTTCTCAAAAAATTAAGAAATTCAAAACACCGGAATCCTCGTCTTGCCATGAGTCTGTACATATAAAATACACAAGAATTGAAGTCCATTTGACCCCTCAAATCATCAATTTAAACCCCCTTAGGTTTCAATCCCTAACCTCCATTTTTACCCTTTAATTCCTTGAAATTCCATGATTAATTCATGTTTTTATACCATAATAACATAATCTGAGTCCAAATATTAAAATCTGAAGAAACCCCTTCGAATCCTCTTCAAAATCACCCAAAAACCCGCTTTACTCGAAGTCCAAAATATTTTCTTCTTTTCCAAGTTCGTGAACACTGTTCCGTATAACACAGGTCCTTTTTCCACTTTTGCGGTCCCTTGACGGCACCTGCAGTCCCGCTTACGCGACAAAATGACTGCTTATGCAGTCTAACTTAAAGCACCTGGGACCGATTTTGCGACCCAGAATTCCGCTTATGTGGTTTCCTCCAACCGCTTCTGCGGTCTTCAATCCGCTTACGCGCAACATCTTCCTCTTATGCAAAAAACCCCTAGCCACTCTTGATCGCTTCTGCGATCCCCCTACAGTATCTGCGGAACCACTTAAGCGGCTCCTTTTCCGCAGATGTGGAAATATCAGAAGAATGAAAAATCAGACTGCAACAAATGCCTAAAACCCTCGCTTAACCATCCGAAATTACCCCGAGGCCCTCGGGACCTCAACCAAAAACACCAACATATCCTAAAACCTTATTCAAACTTGTTCTAATCCTCAAAACACGTCACACAATGCTAAAACCATTAAACACATCGGATTCAAGCCTAGATTTCATTAAAACTTCAGAAATGCGCATTCAATCAAAAACCCGACAAAACAACGTCCGAATGACCTGAAAATTTGCAGATATATCCAAAATCACCTAATAAAGCTACTGCAACTCTTGTAATTCCATTTCGACCCTCGGATCAAAATTCCACCTATCAACCAGAATTTGCCAAAATTCCAACCTCGCCAATTCAAGCCTATTTCTACACCGGACCTCCAAATTCAATTCCGATCGCACTACTAAGTCACTAATCATCCCCCGAAGCTAACCGAACCACCGGAATTCACATCCGAGCCCTATAGCCACATAGCCAACTTCCAGTTGACTTTTCTAAAACAAGCTTTCTTCTAAGAAGATAAGTGCCTCATTTCCAACTAAAACCAACTCAATTCCACCCGATCCAGTCAAATACGGATATTGAATATAAAGTAACACAATATGGGGGAAACAAGGCAGTAAATCATGTGATGACGGGCCGGGTCGTCACATCCTCCACAACTAAAACAAATGCTCGTCCTCGAGCGGGTCAAGAAACATACCCGGAGTCTCAAACAAGTAAGGATATTTGCTCCGCATCTCCCGCTCGGTCTCCCAAGTGGCCTCCTCCACGGGCCGACCTCTCCACTGTACCTTCACCGAAGCTATATCCTTTGACCTCAATCTCCGAACTTGACGACCCAAAATAGCTACAGGCTCCACATCATAGGTCAAATCATCATCTAACTGTACCGTACTGAAGTCCAACACATGAGATGGGTCCCCAACATACTTTCGGAGCATAGACATATGGAATACCGGATGAACTCCCTACAGGCTGGGTGGCAAAGCAAGCATATAGGCCACCTCTCCAATCCTCCTGAGTATCTCAAAAGGGCTAATGAACCTCAGACTCCGCTTCCCTTTCTTTCCAAATCTCATGACGCCCTTCATAGGCAAAACCTTCAGCAAGACATTCTCGCCCACCGAATAAGATACATCTCGGACCTTCTGATCCGCATAACTTTGCTGACATGAATGAGTTGTACGAAGCCTCTCCTTAATCACCTTCACCTTATCTAAGGCATCCTGGACCAACTCTGTCCCAACAACCTAGCCTCGCCGGGCTCAAACCAACCAACTGGAGATCTACATCGTCTCCCATATAAAGCCTCATAAGGCGCCATCTGAATGCTATATTGATAGCTGTTGTTGTAAGCAAACTATGCAAGGGGCAAGAAATCAACCCAAGAACCTCCAAAGTCAATAACACAGGCATACAACATGTCCTCCAATATCTGAATGGTACGCTCGGACTGCCCGTCCGTCTGAGGGTGTAATGATCTTCTCAACTCCACCTATGTACCCAACTCTCGCTGAAAAGTCCTCCAGAACTGAGAAGTAAACTGAGTACCCCTATCTGATATAATGGAAACTGGGACCCTATGCAACCGCACAATCTCCCAGATGAAAATCTCTGCTAGCCGCTCCGAAGAATACGTAGTAAATACATGAATGAAGTGCGCGGACTTGGTCAACTGATCCACAATCACCCAAATCGAATCAAACTTCCTCGCTGTTTGGGGGAAACCACTCACAAAGTCCATAGTAATCCTCTCCCATTTCCACTCGGGAATATCCATACGCTGAAGCATACCGCTGGGCCTCTGATGCTCGTACTTGACCTGCTGACAGTTGAGGCACTAAGATACATGACCCACAATATCCTTCTTCATTCTTGTCCACCAGTAATGCTGTATCAAATCCTGATACATCTTCGCGGCACCTGGATGAATAGAATACCACGAGATATGGGCCTCCTCCAATATCAACTCCCGAAGTCCATCCACATTGGGCACACCAATCTGGCCCTGCATCCTCAACACACCATCACTATCAATGGTCACATCCCTAGCATCATCATGCCGAACTCTATCCTTAAGGACAAGCATGCGGATCATCATACTGGCACTCTCTAATGCGGTCATACAAGGAAGACCGAGATACCACATAAGCCAACACCCGACTAGGCTCCGAAATATCTAGCCTCACCATCCGATTGGCCAGAGCCTAAACATCAAATACAAAGGGCCTCTCCCCAACTGGAATATACGCCAAACTACCCATACTTACCGCCTTTCGGCTCAAAGCATCGGCCACTACATTGGCCTTCCTCGGATGATACAAAATGGTAATGTCATAATCCTTGAGCAACTCAAACCACCTCCGCTACCTCAAATTTAGATTCTTCTATTTGAATAAGTGCTGAAGATTGCGATGATCAGTATATACCTCACAGGATACTCCATATAAGTACTGCCTCCAAATCTTCAAAGCATGAACTATGGCAGCCAACATCAAATCATGAACGGGGTATTTCTTCTCATGAGGCTTCGACTGACGAGAAGCATAAGCAATAACTCTACCCTCCTGCATCAATACACATCCAATCCCGACTCTCGAAGAATCACAATACACGGTATAAGAACCTGAAGCTGATGGCAAGACTAACACTGGAGCTGTGGTCAAAGTTGTCTTGAGCTTTTGAAAGCTCTCCTCACACTCATCCGACCATACGAATGGTGCACCTTTCTGCGTCAACTTGGTCAAGGACGAAGCAATAGATGAAAATCCCTAGACAAACTGGCGATAATACCCTTCCAAACTGAGGAAACTCCGGATCTCTGTAGCTGAGGACAGTCTAGGCCAACTCTGTACCGCCTCGATCTTCTTTGGGTCAACCTGAATACCATCACTAGACACCATGTGTCCCAGAAAAGCCATAAACCCAAGCCAAAACTCACACTTGGAGAACTTTGCATAAAGTTTCTCCTCCCTTATTCTCTACAATACTACCCTCAAATACTGAGCATGCTCCTCCTGGCTATGCAAGTATACCAGGATGTCATCAATAAAAACAATCACAAAGGAATCCAAATATGGTCAGAACATGCTGTTCATGAAATGCATGAATGCGGCTGGGGCATTGGTCATCCCAAAAGACATAACTAGAAACTCATAATGCCCATATCTCGTCCTGAAAGCTGTCTTCATAATATTAGAATCCCTAATCTTCAGCTGGTGATAGCCTGAACGAAGATCAATCTTCGAGAATACCCTCGCTCCCTGGAGTTGATCAAACAAATCATCAATGCGTGGTAGAGGATACTTGTTCTTCATTGTTACCTTTTTTAACTGCCTATAATCAATACACATCCTCATCGTGCCATCTTTCTTCTTGACAAACAACACCGGTGCACCCCACGGTGACACACTCGGGCGAATGAACCCCTTATCTATGAGTTCCTGAAGCTGGTCCTTTAATTTATTTAACTCAGCTGGTGCTATACGATAGGAAGGAATAGAGATGGGCTGGGTGCCCGGCACCAGATCAATACCAAAGTTAATGTCTATCCGGCGGCATGCCCGGCAAGTTTGCTGGAAACACATCAGTGAAATCCCTCACAACGGGAACCGAATCAATACTAGGAGTCTCAGCTCCAACATCCCTCACAAATGCCAAATATGATAAACATCCCTTCCCAATCATCCGCTGGGCCTTTAAGAAAGAGATTAACCGGGTGGGTACATAATCGGTCGAACCACGCCACTCAGCTCTCGAAACACCTATCATAGCCAACGTGACTATCTTTGCATGACAGTCCAAAATAGCATGACATGGAGATAACCAGTCCATGCCCAAAATAACATCGAAGTCTACCATGATCAAAAGCAACAAATCAACTCGGGTCTCCAGACCCCCAACAGTAACAAGACAGGACCGACACACATGGTCCACAAAAATAGTATCAATCACCGGGGTAGATACATGCACAGGTAAGGCAAGACACCCTCGGGTCGTACCCAGATGATGGGCAAAATATGAAGACATAAGAGTATGTAGATCAGGGATCAAATAAAACAGAAGCATCCATGTGGCATACTGAGACAATACCTGTAATAACTGCATCATATGCAATAGCGTCTCTCCTGTCTGGAAGCGCATAAAACCGAGACTTACCACTTGATCGATCTCCACCCCTAGGGCGACCACTAGCTGTCTGACCCCCACCCTTACCTGACTGGGATGGTGCTGAAGTAGATGGAGTAAAAGAGGAGGGTTGATCCCTATACTGAGACCGACCACTGCGAAGCCGAGGACATTGTCTCCTCATGTGTCCAAACTCACCACACTCATAACAACTACCTGGCGCTGGAGAAGGGGACTGAAGGGAACCCCTCACACCGGAATGACCATCCGATGCACCCTGCACAGAAAAACCCTGAGCTGAGTGGGCATATGATAAGCTCTGAGCTGGGAGGGCACTAAGTGAAGACTGGCCCTACTGATAACCCTAATAACCGTGGCCTGAAGATGCCCCACGATACTCTGGATGAGGCCTGAAAGAACGACCTCTGCTCTGCTGAACCGGGCCCCTAGATGGAGCACCACTGAAGCTACCTGATCCTTGAGGCCTCTTGGCCTCCCTCTCCTCTCTCTCTCTCCTGACGGCGAGCCGTCTCAATGTCATGAGCAATATCCACTGCATCCTCAAAGGTATGGCTCAGGATCCTCTCTCGAGTCATCAGAATACGGATGGGATAAATGAGTCCGTCCACAAACCGTCTAATCCTCTCCCGATCAGTCGGGACCATCCATGGAGCATAACGAGCCAACTCTAAAAATCTCACCTCATACTGCATCACAGTCATATCTCCCTGACGAAGCCACTCAAACTGTCTCCGCAGCTCCTCCCTCTGAGAATGCGGTACCCACTTCTCTGGAAAGAGAGTGGAGAACTCTTGCCATGATAAAGACGGTGCACCTATCAGCCTACGCTGCTCATATGCCTCCCACCATGTAAAGGTTGCTCTTAAGAACTGAAAGGCGGTAAATGATACCCCGCTCGACTCTAAGATCCCTGATATCTGAAGCATACATCGACACTTATCAAGAAAACCCTGAGCATCCTCGCCCGGAACACCACTGAATGCAGGAGGTGAGAGCCTGCTGAACTTCTCTAGATGACGCTGCTCATCGTCTGGCATCACTGAAACCCCATCACCCTGAACCGGGGCAACTGGCTGAACTGGGGTAACTAGCTGTGCTGGCAGCGCCTCTAGTATCTGCAAACCCTGCACTACCTGCTCGGGCATGCAAGCTGCGGGGGTCTGATGACCATCCCCGATCTGAGAAGTGGCTACGGCAGTAGTGGCCGAGAGTGCCTAAGCCAGGCCAGTGCAAACCGATAAAATCTGAGCTATGGCCTCTTGAAGACCCATAATAACAATAGGCACGGCTGGTGCCTAAGCAGGTGCTGCTGGAGTCTCTACAGCTGGAGGCTGATCCTGAATGGGGGCAACTGGTGGGTCAATGGGTGCTGCCTCTGTTACTCTGCCTTGCCCACGACCACGGCCGCATCCACGACCTCTAGTGGGTGGAAATAATGGTCGATCGCCACGTCCAGTAGCTCGTGTTCTCGCCGTCTTCAAGAGAACAGAATACAAAAATTTAGTTCTTGGACCAACAAAGTCGTACGACAAGAATTTCAAGAATTTGAAGTTTTCCTAAAGGTTCTGCAGCTTCTCGAGGATAATTACAAATGTCTCTGTACCGATCTGCGAGACTTTACTAAACTGCCTCGTGATTCACGAGACCAAGTAACCTAGGCTCCGATACAAACTTGTCATGACCCCAACAAAGTCATGATGGCGCCCAACACACTACTAGGCAAGCCCGGCCATTTACCATATATTCAACCCAATTGATAAATCGAAATTGATAAGTGAAGCAGTAAGTTATTAAGCCATTTAAGTCAAATACGGGAATACTGGTAAAAATACTGTAGTTTAGCAAAACATAGCATGTAGCCCAGCCATGGACCCGGTGTCACGAAGATGAGCCTCTAAAAACAGAATGATATCCTACTACATAGTCTGTCTAAATGTCTAAAAGTGCGGAAATAAAAGATAAGGATAGAGGGAAGAGTCAAAGGCTGTGAACGCCATGTAGGTACCTTAACACTCCCGAAAGCAAGTCTGCTGATCACTGAAAAATCTACTCAGCCTGAGAAGAAGGACCTGGATCTGCACGCAAGGTGCAGGGAGTAAAGTAAGTACTCCGACCCAGTGAGTAATAAACATAACTAATGTCTGAAGGTAAGAAAAAATAGAAAATGCACAAAGTACTCTATATCTAGCAGTTCATAACCAAACAGTGGAGACAATATGTATCAAGTAAATACAATTAAAGACAATGAATGAAGGAATGCAACACATATCTGGTACACTCTAGTACCCGCTGCGGCATGCAGCCCGCTCCACATATTTAATGACGTCGGCGATCACTGGGGGTGTGTACAGACTCCGGAGGGGCTCCTACAACCCAAGTGCAATATCTGCTATGTCTTGGCATCAAACAGGCTCATGGAATCAATATCAATATATCATCGCTGCAGCGTGCAGCCCGATCCATAACAAGGAAAATCATCTTCACAGTCGGGTCCTCGACCCATCTCAGTCAATATATGCAAATCCAATCGGGCATGTCTTACTATCGGGATCTCAACCCTCTTTTCCTTTTCATTAATATTCATGATTAAAACTATAATTCTTTTATTATTTCAACAATAGACAGCATGACTGAGAGTATGTGATATGCACACAAGTGAGGTAACGCACATAAGATCCCCTAAGGATTCTACAGGTCGGCACAAGGCCACAAACACGACAATAAGCCCAATTCACAGTGATAAAGTATGCGTCTCAATTTCCCATATAGAAGAAATCATACTCGGGATGGACCAAGTCTCAATCCCCAACAGTAACCGACCCGGCACTCACCGTGGAATGCGTGTCATGCCTTAATATAGCGTTACGATGTGAAAGTCCACGGTTTCAAACCCTCAGAACAGTAGTTACATCAATTACACACCTCAAACCGGCTAAAGAAATAGTCCGCCAAGCCTTTTCCTCTAGAATCTACCTCATCGCGCTCCAAATCTGGCCAAAACCATACGGAATACGTTATATTAAGCTAATGGAACATAACCCAATTGAAAGAACTCGAAAAACACCCAAAAACACGAAGTTGGCAAAACCCAAGCCCCGGGCCCACATCTCAAAAAATTACGAAATTCACAACATCGGAATCCTCGTCTCTCCACGAGTCCGTACATATAAAATACACAAGAATCAGAGTCCATTTGACCCTTCAAATCATCAATTTAAACCCTCTTAGGTTTCAAGCCCTAACCTCTATTTTTACCCTTTAATTCCTTGAAATTCCGTGATTAATTCATGTTTTACCCCATAATAACATAATCCTAGTCCAAATATTCATACCAGATGAAACCCATTCGAATCCTCTTCAAAATCGCCCAAAAACCCGCTTTACTCGAAGTCCAAAATGTTTTCTTCCTTTCCAAGTTCGTGAACACTGTTCACTATAACACAAGTCCTTTTTCCGCTTCTGCGGTCACCTGACTGCATCTGCGGTTCTCGCTTACGCGATAAAATGACCACTTATGCGGTCTAAATTAAAGCACATAGGACCCCTTTTGTGACCCAGAATTCCGCTTATGCGATTTCCTCCAACCGCTTCTGCGGCCCCGCTAACGCGCAACATCTTCCGCTTATGCGTAAAACCCCTGGTCCACTCCTGATCGTTTCTACAATCCCCCTGCTGCATCTTTAGAACCGCTTAAGCGGCTCCTTTTTCGCAGATGCAGAAATATCAGAAGAATGAAAAATCAGACTGCAACAAATGTCTAAAACCCCCGCTTAACCATCCGAAATCACCCCGAGGCCCCAGGCACGTCATCCAAAAACACCAACACATCCTAAAACCTTATTCAAACTTTTTCTAATCCTTAAAACATGTCAAACAACGCTAAAACCATTAAACACATCGGATTCAAGCCTAGTTTTCATTAAAACTTCCGAAATGTGCATTCAATCAAAAACCCAACCAAACAACGTCTGAATGACCTTGAAATTTGTAGACATATCAAAAATCACCTAACGAAGCTACTGCAACTCTCAGAATTCCATTCCGACCCTCGGATCAAAATCCCACTTATCAACCGGAATTCGCCAAAATTCCAACCTCGCCAATTAAAGCCTATTTCTACATCGGACCTCCAAATTTAATTCTGATTGCACTCTTAAGTCTCAAATCATCCCTCGAAGCTAACCGAACCACCGGAATTCACATCCGAGCCCTCTAACAACATAGTCAACTTCTGGTTGACTTTTCTAAAACAAGCTTTCTTCTAAGAAGCTAAGTGCCTCATTTCCAACTAAAACCAACTCATTTCCACCCGATCCACTCAAATACATATATTGAACATAAAGCAACTAAATATAGGGGAAACGAGGTGGTAAATCACGTGATGAGTCATCACAATACTGAATTACAGAAGAAGTGTAAAATAAGAAGTTACAACCATAGGAAGCTTGATTCTGACTTCCTCTATGAGTTATAGAACAAACCACCTCAAATTCCAGTTGTTTCAAAGACGTTCTCAGAACTGGGTGTGCCAAAGTTCCCTAAGGTCTCAAGGGACACCAGGTAGTGCTTACCCAGGTTTGCATAACCAAATAGAGATGAGTGTAGTATGGAAGGGCCTGCCCTTATGTGTCCAAGTTCAGATTGAGCTCATGGGTCCCAAGGCAAGGCTCGGACAAGAGGGTCATAACCTAAGTTCTAAGAGTATAGTGAAAGTGCAAAAACAGAGATTTTATTTAAAATTGGGTTGATAATAGTAAGGGGTAAGGATGATTTGAAAACAATAGTAGTAGAACTTAAATTACACAGAATCAGTAATTGCACTAAAATGGTCAGGTTTGGGACATGCACAACAAGTGATGATGCTGGCATGCCCTCAAACCAGCCAGAGAACATAAGCACATAGAAGGATATGGGGTTTGGGATTCATAAGTCAGCAAGTCACATAATCAAGTGACTAATATAGTGCATACATAAGGCAACACATTAATTTAGAAAGCGGAGGGAGCAGATTACAACATGCTTAGTAATGAAACTTGATTGCATACATAAGATGAAATAAGAAAGAGTGAAGGAAACAGTTAAAGAAACATGTTGTTGTTGATGCTTGAAGATTAACTAGGACATACTAGTAAAAGGAAAAGTGCAGAAAGAAAACTAAGCAAATTTCCACAGCCTAGCCTTGGTATTCAGCCGGCTAGACAAGGCAGTAACACAAGTAGTAACAGAGAAAAGAAAGAGAGTTTTGAGTGAAGTGTATGTTCTAAACTCAGATGGTTCATCCTTGTCTTTGAAAGAAGAGGGGTACAGGGTATTTATAGTTTTTTTGAAAATGAGTGAAGCAGAGGTAATAAGTAAAGTCTTGATATAAACATGGAAACAATCACAAGTCAGAATCAATTACCTAAGTGATTCCCCTTTAATGAAGGAATCACTACCTAATGGGTAGCAATACGTCTAATTACGGAAAGAAAATCAATTTGGAAGCAGATTGATTATTACCATATAAGGGGTAGTAAAAACATGTAGTGAACAATCGAGTCTAAGCACAAAAATATTCTTATATTGGGAAAGAAATCAGCAAGGTAAAACATCACAGTAAAGGGAAAGGAATCAATTAATTTTAAACATGTGAGTGAAATTAGGGTTCATAAAAGGAAAGTTTTTGAAATCAGTCACAAGATTAAAATCAATCAAGGAAGAATATGCTTTTTCACTTCAGTGTATAAATAGAGTGAATAGAAATATCAGACATGCAAGGCCAAGCACATTGGCAAAAGAAACAGCATACAATAGTAGCAAAAATAAGCATAGTACTCATTAGTGGGCAAAGTTAGATAGTCAGGGCTTACATGTATAGCCAAAGTGAAGAAGAGAGTCAAAACAAGTAAATGTTTCATAGTAACAGGTGAGGAAACCCTTTTGATAAATTAGGGTTTCAGCTATAGTCTAGTTGAAAGATAGTTTAAGTCATATAAAGAAAAGAGAGTTTGAAATAAGAACTTTCAATCGAGTCAAGTATGCCTTCAAACAAACAATTTCAGACCAAAAGACCTAAGGTTTTCAACAATAATCGAGTTTAAAAGATGGTAAAAAAAAGTCAAACAAAAACTAAATCAAACCAGTACACATACAATCAACCAGCTTCAGAACTCGAATGAGACCCATAAAGGAATTAGGGTTTTCAATATACTGACTCAGATAGAAGAACAACATGAGTAAAACATAACAGAATCACAAACAACATTAAAAATCAGAGAACAGATCTTTTGCAAAACTTAAAGGAAAACCTTAACCAAAAGTTATTTTGAAAGAAAAGTTGAAGAACTTTTGAGAAAAACACTTGACATTCACAGAAAGTACAGATCTAAGGTAGATCTGAAAGAAAATCCAAGGATCTTAACGATTAGGGTTCCGAAAAAGCCAGAAAAGGTGAGAATGGCCTCAAAAGTTACTTATCTAACTAGGAGAGTCAAGGATCTGACTCGAATGGATATGGCTGGCCGGAGAAAGTTCAGGGATGACCAGAGAAAAGCCATGAACCGTAGTCGAACAAGGACTGGACTAGATTCCTTCGGGGACTGGTCATGAAACCATAGAAACACCCAAGAGTCATGAGAGGCCACCACACATCTCCAATGGCCATGAGAGGTCATGGATTAGGCAAGGTTTAGGGTGGATTAGGGTGTAGTTTGATGGCAGTGACTAGGGTTCGTGTTAGGTTTTAGATAGAGTTGAGAGAGAAGAGGGATTCAGAGGCAGCGGTTGGTGAGAAATGAGGTAGGGTAAGGGGTCGTTTGGGGTTAAAAAGGAAAGGCCGTATAGGAGTCATTGATCTAAGTGATCAACGGCTATGATTAAAGGGGTTATGTAGAGAGTCCGGGTTAGGTTGTTTTAATGGGTTAGGGGTTGAGTTTTGAACAAAATTGGGCAGTGGGGAAATTGGGTCTGATTTGGGGTTCAATTTAGGCTACAATTGAAATGAAATTGGGTTATCATTTAAATAGCCATTTCCCCTTTTAAAATTAGAAAAAATATTAAATTAATTCTTGAAACCAAATTAAAAACACTAAAATACTTATACCATATAATCATTAATTTTAAAATACTGGACTTAATTTTCATGAAGATGAATGCAGTTAAATTGTAAAAGAGGCCGATATTGCAATTATATGCAATTTAGCTTTAAAATACTAAATAAATTTGCGAAAATTATTTTAGCTATATTTTAGCATAAATGTGAGTGTCCAATAAATGAATTACCAAAAATAATAATTTTGGAAATCATTATTGGGGGTTTTTATGGATAAAAAATGGGGAAACAAATAGATTTAAAACCTTTAAAAATTAAGAAAAAATAATAAAACATTGGACATCCTTATATATGCATACATATGCTATTTTGAAGGTATTTTGCATATTGAAAAATATATAGAAATAAATTGGGTATCAACAGCTGTCCTTTTTTATCCGTGAAGGATAAAAGGGTTGTCGGGTAATGATATGATGGTCAATTTTGACCGAAGGAAACGGTTAAAAGAAGATAGGCCGTGTCTGGCTTTTGAGCTACCAACATATCCCTGGTTTTATAGGAATCGGGCCATATGTAGTTCAGGATCCGTCCGCGAAGTATGCCGATGGAGGCTTTCCAAGAATGAATGCAGTATTCAGGATGGGGCGAGTGGGCGTCTTGTGAGAATGGTTAAGGCTTGATATGGCTGCGGGAACTGGAGCAGGCTTGCTCCTGCTGGGATGGTTGTTGGTCGCTGGTGTACCTGCAATAAGAAAAATACAAGCGTATATTGTGCATAAATTTAAACATGATGCAGTTGAACCGTGAATGTTGTCTTTGAACAGTTAGGATGACATCTTTAGACCATGATGTCTCAGGCTATGAAGCGTATAATAAAGGATTCGCTGGCCATGAAATGATGTTCTCGGGCTATGAGGATGGTGCCTTCGAACTATGATGCCTTTAAATAATGATATGTAAAAAGATTGAAAGGAATCCTCGGGCCATGACATGGTATTCTCAGGATATAAAGATGGTTCCCTCGAATGATGACACCTTTGGCGATATTTCAGCCCATGAAGGATACAGTAGCATGTGGCAATCTTTCAGCCGTGCAATGTGGCCATCTTTCAACCATGTAATGTGGAGATCTTTCAAGCGTGCAATGTGGTGATCTTTTAGCCATGCAATGTGGAGATCTTTTAGCCATGCAATGTGGTATGAGGCGATATTTCAGCCTATGAGATGCAGTATGAGGCAATCATTCAGCCTTATGCAAGGATGAAGGCATTGTTTAGCCTTATGCAAGGAAGAAGGAAGTGTTTAGCCTTATGCAATGCAAAAATGCAGACGGAGACAATGTTTAGTCCCGGAAGGAAGAATGGTAGCCTTATGCAATGCAGAAATGCAGATGGAGACATCGTTTAGTCTCGAAAGGCAAAATGGTAGCCTTATGCTAGAAATAAATAGGCAAATGGTAGTAGAACTTTCTTAGTTGATAGCGGATTGCGAAATTGTGATTGCTGGGGACATCATGACGTACGGAATATCACTAATGTGTGCGATAGCAAACATTGGTAAGTGCGATGGTTTTGGGAGTTGTATTCCTAAACAATGTTTGTCCTGTGGGTGTATAATATTTTTAACGATTTTTCAATCCAAGTTCCTGCATCCAAAGAAAAATCGTGAGTTTTGTAAAGGGGAAGGTTAGTTCGTATCCTCGCTGGCTTCGCTTGACCTACTCGGCTTTGATCTGGTAATATTGTTTGTATCATTGGGGTAGCATCGCTGAACAAAGAAGTTTCAATAATAAACATCCATGATCTTGTAGAAGTATAACATAAATGTATGATAAAAGGTTTTTAGATGAACTGATGACTGTGATGTGGTTTGAGACATTGCAACCTCTCTCAATACGGAATTCCTCAAAATTCTAACCCAGTTTGATGGGTTGACACTTCTAGCTCTTGCTTACAACGATCGGCTGAAATTACTTCGGAATTGTGAGGGCCTCCTCAAAATTCTGCCCTTGTTTCCAATTGCTAGGGAAATGAGAATTTTTATTGAATTGTTACCGAACCCATAGGGCTGCCTACGTATCCCCTCTTAAATGGGAATCAAGTCAGGTGTAGTTCAATTACATCATATAAGGAAAGCATAAAGATTAAACATAGTAACGCTTGAGTGCATCTGAATTGATCGATTTTGGCCAGACTTCCCCGTCCATTTCTGCAAGTATGAGGGCTCCTCCTATCGGAACCGGGTGGACCATGTATGGGTCGTGCCAGTTGGGAGACAATTTCCTTTTGGATTCATCTTGATGCAGAAAATTTTTCTTTAACACCATCTTGCCCTATTGTGAACGGTCTTGGATTGACTCTCTTGTTGAAGGCTCTGGACATTCTGTTCTGATAGAGTTGACCATGGAAAACTGTGTTCATTCTCTTTCCATCTATAAGAATTGTTGCTCATAATGACTCTTTACCCACTCTGCATCTTTGAGCTCAGCTTCCTGTATGATCCTTAGGGAAGGAATTTCTACTTCGGCGGGAATGACGACATCTGAAAGATGTACTTCAAAGGGTCTATCCTTGATATAAGATATGTAGTATAGGCGCAGAAGTAGTGCCTCAGCTTCTGAGCTACCCAAGTCAAAGCATAACAGGTGCACTATAACAGAGAATATTGTGCCTCGTACGGGGTGAATTTCTTATTGAGATAATAGATGGCATGCTCCTTCCTCCAAATTTCATCATGCTACCCATAACATAACCAAAAGCTCCATCCAATACTACAAGGTACCTTCGCAATCTATTGAAGAACTTTCTCAAATCTTCTATGTGATCAGTGGCCTTCTTGGATTTGATGATAACATCATCCACGTATACCTCTATCTCCCTGTGTATCATATCATGGAAAATGGTTGTCATGGACCTCATCTAGGTGGCCCCTGCATTCTTCAGGCCAAATGTCATCATCTTGTAACAATACATTCCCCGTAGTGTGATGAAAACTGTTTTCTCAACATCTTCTTCATCCATTCAGATCTAATGATAACTAACGAAACAATCTACAAATGATTGCAACGCATGTTTGGCGCAATTGTCAATCACGATATGTATATTCGGCAAAGGGAAGTCATCTTTTGGACTGGCCCGGTTCAGATCCTGGTAGTCAACACAAACTCTGACCTTCCCATCCTTCTTTGGTAATGGAACGATGTTGGCTAACCATGTCGGGTATTCCACTACCCTGAGAACCTTAGATTTGACTTGCTTAGTGACTTCTTCTTTGATTTTAAAACTATATTCGACTTGAAATATTTGAGCTTTTGCTTTACCGGAGGACATGTCGGATTGGTTAATAGTTTATGGTCCACAATAGACGTACTCAAACCAGTCATGACATCATACGACCAGGCGAATATGTCCTCATATTTCTTTAGGAATTTTGCGTATGCTTTCTTCTCTAATGTCGATAAGTGAATGCTGATTCGTGTTTCCTTGACATTTTTTGCATCTCTCAGGTTGACAATTCATGTCTCGTCCAGGTTGGACTTAGGTATATTCTCAAAGTTCTCAACTTCTTTGATAATCTCATCCGGTATGTCATATTCCTCTGAATCAATGTCCGTTTGTGGCATTGTCTCATTGCACGTCACAGTCATTGGTTAATCAAGAAAAGTACTAATAATGCTTTATAAGTAAAGTAATGAGAAAAATAATAAGGAGTGTTGATTTATAAGAAAATTCAAAATGCTTCGACAAATTGCATAACTATTTTGAGCATTGGAGACCTTATTGCGAGAATAGAAAAATGCGAAAGGAAAAATTATTTATTAAATAGAAAAAATTAGTGCATGGTGCTTGTCTTTGCCTTGCTACCCCGAGGATCCCCGGGCTCTAATTTCCCTGATAGTCCAATTATTGAGGCGTGCCCCCTCTGCTCATAGCCTGTATGGAGGGCCTTCCTCCCCCTTCCCCTCCCCCTCCTCCTCGAGAACAACACAATAGTCCATGTCATTGTCTTTTAGGAACAAGTTCTTCACCGTTGCCAGTGCCTCCTCTTCTTCTGACCCATAAACAATGTCGGCTTGTTGGAAAGTCTACTCCAAATGTGGTATTGGCTGCTCTAGTGGATAGTAAGGACCGCGCCATGGTGGTGACTAGTTCTTGAACTCCTCCCAGGTGTAATCATATCCCAGACCTAAAGTGGTGCCATATTTCTTAAGCTTTATTGGATTAGTGATTCCTTGGGGGTTCTTGCCGAGCCCTTTGCCAGTTTCGTACCCACTCTAATTCTGTATGCTCTCGATTTTGTTATCCCACCATATGTCCTTGTCGATATCATTGACCCGCTCGATGTGGTGGTTGGTCTCTCCGCCTAGATTTCTTATTACTCCGATTGGCGAAATGGTCTGACAACTGTATATAGGGTTGCTACCATCACCGTGAATGATCACCTCTTGATGTTTCCATTCGAACATTACTGTCTAATGCAGTGTTGACGCTACGGCCCCAACATCATGAATCCATGGCTGTCCCAACAACAGGTTGTAAGATGCTGGTATGTCTATCACCTGGAAATCGACTTCGAACCATGTTTTTATCATTTTCAATCATAGGAAAATCTCACCAATGGTGGACCTTTGAGAGCCATTGAAAGCTTTCACATTGATTTCCTGATCCTT
Organism: Nicotiana glauca; assembly: GCA_026770625.1. Classification (NCBI taxonomy): domain Eukaryota; kingdom Viridiplantae; phylum Streptophyta; class Magnoliopsida; order Solanales; family Solanaceae; genus Nicotiana; species Nicotiana glauca. Next base: position 208,455 of record MU728737.1, read on the forward strand.
TATCTCGTGCAGTCCCTTACCCAACTTCTTAAGCGTTACCAGTGGACAGATGCTGAGACTAGACCCTCCATCGATCAGGATTCTAGTGAAAAAATAGTTCTCACATTGCACGGTGATGTGCAATGTCTTTTTGTGCACCAAACCTTCAGGTGGTAGCTCGTCCTCATGAAAGGTGATCTTATGGCTCTGAAACACTCGGTCTACCATGTTAGAGATTTCCCCACCGGTGATGTTGTTTGGTATGCATGCTTCACTTAGCACCTTCAGCAGAGCATTCTTGTGTGCCTTAGAATTTTTTAGCAAAGCAAGAATGGAGATTAGCGCTTGTGTTTTGTTCAACTGGTCGATGATTGATTATTCCTTAGCATGTATCTTTCTCCAAAGATCGTTTGGACCTGTCTCAATGATGGGTGGCTGGTTAGAGGCCAACTTTCATGACTCGGCTAGATGTTTGGGGGCATAGATTGTACCAGTTCTTGTCATAACCTAGGCTGCAACAGTCTCTTCAAACCTGACTTTGCCTTTCCTCCTAGCCTCGGCTGTATAATCCCACGGTATAGCTTTTGTATGGAATGACGACATGGTGTACATCGCCACTGGGATTGGCGTGGCCATCCTTACTCCGAACGGAGCATGTGCCTTGGGTGGTAAAATTGCAACTTCAAATAGTATGGTTGTAGTTACCGAAGACACGAATTCAACCTCAATTGGCGTGATGTCTTTGCAGACGATGTTGCTTCAAATTCAAGTGGTAAAGACATATTTACTTCAATGACCTCAAACGGTTGGATCTGGGCGATGATGGGGTTGAGAGTAACTATTGGCTTCTTTGGGTCATCACCTTCTGCGATCAAACCTATTGATCCCTCGGGATCTCAATCATCCTCTATTTTAAACATGTGAATGCCTCCACCCTTATGGTCTGGAAGAGGGTCATTGCGGACATTTAGAGTGGGTTTGTTTGCCACAATAATCTTGTTATCAATTAAAGTCTGGATCTTGTATTTCAAGGAACGTCATTCATCGATGGTGTGCCCTTTCATGACAGAGTAGTATGCACATGATTTGTTTGGGTTAACCCACTGAGAAGGGTTCTCAGGGGATACAGCATGGATATGGGTGACATAACTAGTAGTTTGATTCTCTCGTACAACTGGTCAATGGGTTCAGCAATCGCTGTATATTATTTTGGAGGTCTGCGATCAAAATTAGGTAGGGGTCTAGGGAAGTTTTGGTGTACATGAGGTGATTGATAGTGGGATGTTTGAGCATCGTAGGTTTGGTAGACGTGTGCGGGTTGGGAATATCTGGGCGAAGTAGGCTAATATGTAGGAGGTGGAAGTGATTGATAAGTGGGTGGTGGAGCTTGATAGGAGGGTGAGACTGCTTGGTAATTTAGAGTTAGCTAATATGTGAGTGGAGGTGTTGGGTAAGTATGGTATTTGATAGGAGATTTGGTCCTTTGTGCAACCATCACGGCCCCTACATCCCTTTTCTTGGACACACCACCGGACTGCAAGGCCTTATTCGTAGCTTGCAATGCTTTAAAATTTGTAACCATACCGCTAGTCGTTCATAACACTGAGGGTCCTGAGCCGAGACAAAGAATTTGTTCATATGTTCCTCCTCTAAGGCTGGTCTGACCTTAGCAGCTTCGGACCTCCCGCAAGTAGCATACTCGCGAAAGGTTTTTGTAGGTTTCTTCTTCAGATTTTGAATATAGAACACATCCGGTGCATTTTCTGTGTTAAACCTGAACTTGTCCATAAAATCATATGCCATGCCTACCCACCTTGACCATTTCTTTGGATCTTGGCTGATGTACCAGGACAACGCATCTCCTTTCAAACTCCTCATGAACAGCTTCATGCGGATTCTCCCGTCTTTCCCTACTCCATCCATCTTGTCACAGTATGTCCTCAAATGGACCCTTGGATCCCCTATACCATCAAACATTTCGATCTTTGAAGGTTTGTACCCCTCGGGCAGTTCGACATTGGGCTGTATGCAAAGATCTTCATAGTTCAGCCTCTCATTTCCCTTGCTTCCTTCACTTCCTTGAATTCGGCTAGTCAATTTCTTAAGATCCTCAGCCAGGTTCCTGATAAGAAAGTCTTTTTCATTAGACTCGGGTGCACTTGAGATAGGTTGGGTAGAGTTTGGCATGGTCTCCACATAGATGGGGGTGTTATGGTGGGTGAGAAAGTGGTCATTTGTGGAGTTTTAGAGTTCTGAGATGAGTAGTGACGTGTTGCTTGGGCTATGGCACTTGTTGCATGGGGTATTTGGGGGAATAGTGTGAGGAGAGGGATAACTCTGTTGCTTTGGGATATTTTGAGGCGGTGTAGGGTTTTGAGTAATGATAAAGGTAATATCTGTGGTGCTGGGGGAAAATGACATGTTTGCCAAGTTCTAAACCTGATCGAGCTCTTCTTGGAATTTCAGCAATTTCTATTCAAGTTGGGATACATTTTCCTTGGGAACCTGAGTACCATGGCCATTAGTGGCATCTACCCTTTCAGTTGAATTCTCCTTTCTGACATTGTTCAATTCTTCCATCTCGCCATTGTTCTTGTTTTTGATAGGACTAAGAGGAGCAGTGGGTAGAGGGCCCCTGGATCTCGTTCAATAGGATGATGTTTCCAAAGTGCACGAACTAACCTTTGGGTAGGGGAATAACAAAACAAAAATAAAACAAAAAGGTAACCAAGTTAGTGAGGTTCGTAAAAAGTATTGCAATATTTAAACACAGAGTGCGAGAATATAAAGCACGCCCTAACTTGGCGACCTCTTTATGCCTGGGGTGGGCCTAGTGCCAAATTGATTTGGAGAACTTAGGATGCTAAATACCTCATTTTATTGATAAAAATAAGACAAATCCCAAATTGATACTAAATAAACAGGAAATGAAAAATCACTAATGGTCGTTGGCCTTATTACATTTTAAAGCAAAATGGATAAACTCCTATCTACTTGGTCCTAGAAGGACCTTCCCCAGATTCGACATCCTTGGCTCTGTCGAACAGCTTTCCCAACTCGCCAAGTCCCAGCAACAGGTAGGCCATGGCTAGATGTCCGCCTTCGGTACCTTCAGCATTTTGGCAGTCTTCGACCCTTTTGAGAAACCTTATCTCCAACTCCACTATGCCTCGCTTCAAGTATCCCAATCACTTATTAGCACTGACTGCCATGTCCTTCCATTTATCAATTAGCTTCTGGTTGGACTCTTGTATCTCGCGGTGTTCATTTTCGTACTCTCGAAATCTTTTGCCCAGTTGGTTGTATTTGACTTGTGCCTCGACCCTTTTATCTATAATCATGTGGCCTCGAGTAAACACTGGCTAGCCCAGACCATCATGATTGTCTTCCAACCAACCTGAGTACAAAGGAGCGCAACCAACATGATCCATGTCTCGCTCGATAGTATCTCTACCCATTATAATCTTGCAGTGCCACATATGCTGAGCTTGGCACTTGTAAGGACTATCATCATTCTGGAATCCAGCCCGGAAATGACCTGTTTCCTACCAGCTTACCTCATAACTCGGAGAGGAATGTAAGGATAGGTTCCTCTCAGACCAATCAATATCAGGAAAGGTGCATATCTGGATCGGGTGATGGACTCCTCGATCAGAAACCACTTGTATATCCATTGGACCTGTTCTTCAGTTAGATTATCAAATAGCTCTACCCATCCTTTGATATCTTCTGGTTGAGAGAACATATTGGGTATGTAATTCATTCGCTTTGGATGATGGAAAGCGATGTGATCCCATTCCCTTCGCTGAATCTCTTGTCAGTATTTTCCCTTTTGGAGATGCTCCATGAGCCAGAGTTGAAGTAATAAATTGCAGCCTTCGAAGTTCTTTGCCCTTTCTTGACACTTCTCCAAGGCTCGATATATGTTGGCAATGATCATGGGCATGATGCTGAATGACTACCCACCAATCCCTTGCATTAGGGACTTAGTTACCATAGCCAACCTAGTGTGGATTCTTGCTTTCTTCATCGGAAACACGATCAAGCGCAGGAAACAAAACATGAAGACAAAGACCCTTCGATGGATGTGCGACAAGCATGTGATGGCAAACTTGTCAAGGTAGGTATGGTAGGATTTGCTATGACCATACCTTTCATACATATAGTCAAAAGGGATGTAGGATTCCTTCACACATGTCAATTTTAGATTCTTCTTTAAACCCATCATTTTGAGGAAACCCCAGCCTTTATGGTTCTTAGGCATTAGCAGACTCGGTGTTTCCCATACTAGACCGGCCAATCCTCCTATCTCCTCTAGCAAGGGTGTTATTTCAATGTCCCTATTGTGGAATACAGTCCTTTCACAATCCCAAAACAGTGTGCTAGCTTCTATGCTCTTGTTATTGGGTTGGAACTACGAGAGTGAATATCATTCCACCAGCCTAGCAATATTGGGTGGATGTTGGTAACCATGCTGAATCTGGGGACTTCGTCCCTCACGTTTCTACAAGGCAAATAAGGTTAGACCCTTCCCCCATCAGACTCGACTATTTAATATCAATGATTAATATGAAGCATTTAGTTCTCCAAATAAATGCACAGAACGTGGTGATGTCCATTTGGGTTTAGGAAAACCCAGCTGACTTTGGATAAGGCTATCTTAAAGGATCATTATGTGGACGACATAACTGATCCGGCTAGGTTTGACCATGATGCACAATTTGAATAGAGTAAAGTTTCTATAGGGTTTTAGCCGGGTACCCTTAAGCGGACAACTCAAGGGGGAAAGGCACGGAACCGTCGACTAAACCGCTGATCGACTGATTTTCCTTCAAATATTCCTTTCCGAATTTAGGGGTAATAATATAGGAAGAATGTAACCACTTATTATAAGTGTTTCAATGGTATTTGTTTTTCACGAGTGGAGTAAGATGTTGAGCATGATTCTGCAGTGATTAAAAAGCATGTTCACATGTATTTTCACATTAAGAAAGCGATAAATACAACAGTTTCATAAATGTAACACAATAAAGAAAAGAAAACAAGGAAGATATATCAGTTTAGCTTCGAAAGAAATTAAGTTCTTAAAGAAATTAAACACACAATTGCACATAAGGAGAGGTACAAATTCACAAGAATAATCTGAAATGGAAAAAGCCTAAAGATCCCCAACAGAGTCGTCACGCCCCCTTTTTCCCTCTTTGCATCGGAAAATCTGGTTGGTGACATTTGGTTGGGACAACTCTTTCCTTTTGGGAAAGGGGTTTGCAATTGAATATTCGCCACCTAATGGTTTAAGGTGCATTAGGACCCATATAAGGTTAAGTTCTAAGTTTGTTTGATAACCAGAGATAGGGTAAGGGCTTGAAATTATCCTAAGGGGAAGTGTTAGGCACCCCTCAGGATCCACTAGTGTTGTTCCCGACATATGGATTGTTTATGAATTTGTGCAATTAACAAGTAAACAAACAAGGCTCAAATAAGAGGGGAATTTAAATACACAAATGTTTGTAAGTGATAAAATAAAACAAAGTTTTGAAAGAGTTATAACTAAACATGCTAACGAATATAAAAAGGGGTCCTAGGTTTATTTGTAATATGGATCACATCAATGAAATAATCGGTAATCACTCCTCAAAAGAGGCGCTACATGTGGTATTAGCACACAGGACATCACATCCATATCTATCCTTCCCACCCCGTTAAGGTATTAAAGCACAGATTGGTCTCGACCTCTATTGCATGCTATTACCCGTCCCATTCCTATCAGTCCCGAAGGAATTTAGAACTACTATTCCTATAAGCGGGAGGATTTTAGCTGACTTTTGGGTTTTAAAGGTAAAAAGACTAAGTCAACATTCAAAACACATAAGACTACATATTAGGGGGAACATGTAAACAACTAAAGGCTCATATATACCTCCTCAAGTAGAACACATAAATAACATGACTTAAAACACTTTTAAGGCCAGAAGTACTAAGATAGGGGAATTTCAGATGTTGAAGCAGACCCATTTATTACATAACTCAGATAAAAGTCCACATCGGTCCTTCCTGTTGGTTGCAACAGTTGCTAATTAAACAAAGGTGGATTCAATTTTATCGTTGTTATCTAAAGCTTGCCAAAGTGTATATTGATAATATCCTATAAGCATGATACCTATTACAGATTCAAAAACGGCAAAGCAATGAGAGTTTTAAATGAGTAATTTGGATCCTATATGCATGCTTTCTAAACCGCATTAATGAAAGGAGTGAGTTGTTTAAACTAATTCAACATAGTACGAGTCAAACTGATTAAAACTAAACTGGTTTCAGATCCTATAGGCATGATATCTAATGCAGTAGGCAAGATTTATTTGATCATAGCAAAATTCTTGTAGGCATGACTTCTATAAAAATATTGTTTTTAATCTTGTAGACACGACATCTAGATTAGAAACTGATTTTAACTTGTGGGCATGATGTCTGATTATAACCATTACACCCTATAGGTATGATTTCTAAGTGTGGAAGTAAACATGCAGAACTATACTAATCAGATCCTAAAGGCAGGATATCTACCCTTAAAACATGCACAATCACCCCATCCTTTTTCACTAACCAACTTTAATATTCGTTACAACTTATTACAGACCAAAATACTGAATTACAGACAAGTGTAAAATAAGAAGTTACAACCATAAGAAGCCTGATTCTGACTTCCTCTCTGAGTTATGGAACAAACCACCTAAAATGCCCACTTGTTTCAAAGACATTCAAAAACCTAGGTTTGTCAAAGTTCCCTAAGGGTCTCAAGGAACCCCAGGCAGTGCTTACCTAGGTTCGCATAACCAGATAGAGATGAGTGTAGTGTGGAAGGGCTAGACCTTATGTGTCCAAGTTCAGAGAGAGCTCGTGGTCCTAAGGCAAGGCTCACACAAGACTGGCAGAACCTAAGTTCTAAGAGTATAGTGGAAGTGTAAAAATAGAGATTTTATTTAAAACTAGGTTAAGAATAGTAAGGGGTAAGGATGATTTCAAGACAATAGTAGTAAAACTCAAATTACATAAAATCAGTAATTGCACAAAAATGGATAGGTTTTGGACATGCACAGCAATAGATGATGCGGGCATGCCCACAAACCAGCTAGAGAATACAAACACATAGGAGGATATGTGGTTTGGGATTCATAAGTTAGCAAGTCACGTAATCAAGTGACTGACAAAGTGCATACATAAGGGAACACGTTAATTTTGAAAGGGGAGGGAGCAGATTACAACATGCTTAGTAATAAAACTTGATTCCACACACATAAGCGGAAACATGCAAGAGTGAAGGAAATAGTTAAAGAAACATGTTGTTGTTGATGCTTGAAGATTAACTAGGACATACCAGTAAGAGGAAAAGTGCAGAAGGAAAAGTAAGCAAATTTCCACATCCTAGCCTTGGCTTTTAGCCGGTTGGACAAGGAAATAACACAAGTAGTAATAGAGAAAAGAGAGAGAGTTTTGAGTGAAGTATGTGCTCTGCACTCAGATGGTTCGTCCGTGTCTTTGAAATAAGAGGGGAGCAGTGTATTTATAGTTTTTTCAAAAAGGAGTGAAGGAGAGGTAATAAGTAAAGTATTTATAAAAACATGGAAACAATCACAAGTCAGAATCAATTACCCAAGTGATTTCCCTTTAATTGAGGAATCACTATCTAACGAGTAGCAGCAGGTCTAATTAAGGAAAGAAAATCAGTTTGTAAGAAGACTGATTATTGCCATATAAGGGGTAGTAAAAGCATCTAGTGAACAATCAAGTCTAAGTACAAAAATATGGTTTTTTTTGGGAAAGAAATCACCAAGGTAAAACATCACAGTAAAGGGAAAAGAATCAATTAATTTTAAATAGGCAAGTGAAACCAGGGTTCATAAAAGGAAAGTTTTTGAAATCAGTCACAAGATTAAAATCAATCAAGGAAGAATAAGCTTCTACACTTTAGTATATAAATAGAGTGAACTGAAACATCAAACATGCAAGGCCAAACACATTGGCAAAAGAAACAACAGACAATAGTAGCAAAAATAAGCATAGGACTCAGTAGTGGACAAAGTTAGATAGTTAGGGCTCACACGTATAGCCAAAGTGAACAAAAGAGTCAAAACAAGTAAAGGTCTCATAGTAACAGGTGAGGAAACCCTTTTGAGAAATACGGGTTTCAGTTATAGTCTAGTTGAAAGATAGTTGAAGTCATATAAAGAAAAGAGAGTCTGAAACAAGAACTTTCAATCGGGTCAAGTATGCATTCAAACAAACAATTTCAGACCCAAAGACCTAGGGTTTTCAACAATAATCGAGTTTAAAAGATGGTAAAATAATTAAGTCAAACAAGAACTTAATAAAACCAGTGCACATCAAATCAAATAGCTTCAGAACTTGAATGAGACATACAAAGGAATTAGGATTTTCAACATGCTGCCTTGGATAGAAGAAAAACATGAGCAAAACATAATAGAATCACAAACAACATTACAAATCGGAGAAGATATCTTTTGAAAAACTTAAAGGAAAACCTTAACCAAATTTTTTTTTGAAAGAAAAGTTGAAGAACTTTTGAGAAAAACACTTGACATTCACAGCAAGTATAGATCTAAAGTAGATCTGAAATAAAATCCAAGGATCTTAAATATTAGGGTTTCGAAAAACCCAGAAAAGGTGAGAAAACCCTTAAAAGTTACCGATCTAACCAGGAGAGTCAAGGATCTGACTCGAAGGCCATGGCTGGCCGAAGAAAGGTCAGGGATGATCGGAGAAAAGCCATGAACCGCAGTCGAACCAGGATTGGACAAGATTCCTCTGGGGACTTTCCATGAAACCACAAAATCAAACACCCAAGAGTCATGTGAGGCCACCACACATCTCCAATGGTCATGGGAGGTCATGGATTAGGCAGGGTTTAGGGTGGATTAGGGTGTAGTTTGATGGCGGTGGCTAGGATTCATGCTAAGTATCAGAGAGAGTTCAGAGAGAAGAGGGATTCAGAGGCGGTGGTTGGCGAAAAATGAAGTAAGGTAAGGGGTCGTTTGGGGTTAAAAAGTAAGGGCGTATAGGAGTCGTTGATCTAAATGATCAATGGCTAGAATTAAAGGGGTTTGGTGGCAAGTCTGGGTTGGGTTGTTTGAATGGGTTAGGGGTTGGGTTTTGAACGAAATTGGGCTAGGGGGAAATTGGGTCTTATTTGGTGTTCAATTTGGGCTACAATTGAAATGAAATTGGGCTATCATTTAAATAGCCATTTTCACTTTAAAAATTATAAAAAATAGTAAATTAATTTCTGAAGCCAAATTAAAGACACTAAAATGACTTTTAGCATAAAATCATTAATTTAAAAATGCTGGACTTAATTTCCATGAATATAAACACAATTAAATCTTAAAAGAGGCTGATATTGCAATTATATGCAATTTAGCTGTAAAAATACTAAATAAATTTGCAAAAATTATCTTAGCTATATTTCAGCATAGATGTGAGAGTTCAATAAATGAATTACCAAAAATAATAATTTTGGAAATCATTATAAGGTTTTTTACGGATAAAAAATGGAGAAATAAATTGATTTAAAAACCTTTAAAAATTAAAAAAAACTAATAAAACATTCGGACATACTTATATATGCATACATATATTTTTTTGAAGGTATGTTGCATATTGAAAAATATATAGGGAAAAATTGGGTATCAATAACAATACACCCTACACTTCGTGTGTAGATCCAGGAATTTCTGGACGCGAAGGGTGTTGGTATTTCATATAGCTGACCATTGGAGATATCGAGGTAGCTACCTGGCATTAGTAGTCCTTGCTTCTCCTTCCTTATCTTTCTTTATTTTTAATTTGATAAAGACTCTCGAAGAGATTTCTTACTAGACTAGTTGTACAGATGATCATGAGATTGGTGACACCCCAATTTCAGAGATATTTTTCACACTTATGTTTGGGTTTTACCCCGTTTATATGAAATGTCTTAATTCATTTTATGTTAAATGTTGGAAGTATTTTGGGAAATTTTTGCTTTCCTAGTACCATGATAGGCGCCATCACGATTAGTTAGGTTTGGGTCATGACACTTTATCTCGATGTTATAATTTTTTATGTTAAATTACTTCATTTAAATAGAGATGAGAGATGAACTCAAAATATATGAACACTCACTTTATCTTATTTATCAAATTTTATACTAGCTGTATTAGATCATCACTCCTTTATAATCGATATTTTTATGACTATTTCAAATGAAGGAATTTAATCCCAACTTGATATGATATTTAAGAAATAATTTGGTAGTTTACATGTTTAGACCTATGTAGTCTAATGTAACAACCCGACTGGTCGTTTTGGGAATTGCAGCCCTACTCCCCCATTTTCTTCTAATTTTGTGCTTTACAGGTGTAATATCACATACCCAGTTAGTCGGTTCCGGCCGGAAGAGATTTTAAAATGAATTGAGACACTTAGTCTCAAGGATGGATGTTTAAGTTCAAATGGTTGACCGAATGTTTACATATGTGTAAACGACTCCGGAATGGAGTTTTGATGGTTCCGTTAGCTATGTTAGGTGATTTCGGACTTAGGAGCGTGTCCGGATTGTGATTTGGAGGTCCTTAGTAGAATTAGGCTTGAAATGGAAAAAGTTGGAAATTTGGAAAGTTTGACTAGGGGTGGACTTTTTGATATCTGGGTCGGATTGGAATTTCGAAAGTCGAAGTAGGTCCGTGGTGTCATTAGTCACTGCTATGAAAAATTTGTGGTCAATCGGACATGATTTGATAGGCTTCGGCGCTGTTGGTAGAAATTTGAGTTCAATGTTCATTAGGCTTGAATCTATATGTGATTCTTGTTTTCGATGTTGTTTGACCTTACTTGAGGGCTCGACAAAGTTTGTATCATGTTTAAGGACTTGTTAGTATGTTTGGTTTAGATCTCGGGAACCTCGGGTTGATTTTGAATGGTTAGCGGATCAAAATTGGAAGTTAGCGCATTGCTAAAGCATGAGCTCTTCGGGTGTGATCGCACCTATGAGGGATTGGCCGCATGTGAGATGCCGTAGATGTGACTAGATTTGCGTAGGTGTGGTGATGGGCTGGCCTGGACAGGGCGCATGTGCGAGGGTGTGATCGCATCTGCGAGCCTGCAAGTGCAAGCAATGCTCTGCAGATGCGAAGTTGAGAGAGGGGTCAGATTCTATAGAAGCGGAAAGAATGCCGTAGAAGTGCCTCCGCAGGTGCAGAACCTGGAGAGCAGATGCGAGCCTAGAGGATTTAAGTTTTTTTCTGTAGAAGCGTAGGATTTTACTGCAAAAGCGGTTCTGGAGGCGCGGATATTTGGCCATATGTGCGATAAGCCTGGGCATTGTCTTCCAAGATTTTTCACTACTTGTAACATTTCAAGCTCGGTCTAAGGCAATTTTTGTGAGGGTTTTCGAGGGGATTCTTGACTTAAGCCTCTTTTGCTCATTTTTATTCAATAATATTGGTTCCCCATTGATTTTCCCACCTAGATTGTGTTGTTTTGAGGTGAAATTTGTGGGTTTGAGGCTAGAGATTGGGAGAATTGATTGGGGGATTTGGGTGGCTATTTGGTGACGGATTTTGATAAATTTGGTATGGTTAGACTCATGGTTGAATGGGCTTTTGGGTTTTGTAATTTTTTGTCAGATTCTGAGATGTGGGCTTGAGGGCCGGCTTTGAGTCGATTTTTGACTTTTGATTAATAACTCCGTATTTTCTTGTGAAATTAATTCATTTAGCCCTTGTTTATTGTATCGTACTGTTCATGGCTAGATTCGGGACATTTTGAGGCCAATTTGCAAGGCAAAGGTGTGTTGGAGTAGAGATTTACTCAAATTGAGGTAAGTAATAATTCTAAAACTATTTTTGGGGTATGAAACCCCATATAATGTGTCTTATGACTGGTTTGGATGTGACGCACATGCTAGGTGATAGGCGTGTGGGCATGGACCGTAGAAATTGTAGCTTGGTCCATTTCGTAGAATTGTGAAGTTGAATAACTTATTCTTAGTTGTTTGGTCTTCATGTGTTATAGAAATTTGATTGCAAATCATATTATAAATCATTTTGAGGCTATGTGTTGGTACTGTAGGGACCCACAGAGGTCGTGTACTTTTTGAATTATTTCCTAGTTGTTGTCCTGTACTCAGACACAATTTTACTTGCATATCATATCTTGGTCTCTTTTGTTCCTTATTGATACATTACATCATATCTGTTTGGGCTGATTTTCATGATTTCTGAGAGCCCGAGAGACTGGAGAGGTTGGTGACTGAGTTAGGGCTTGAGTGACGAGTTGTGAGTGATATATGTATATATGTGTATCGGGTTGCGCACACAACAAACCTTAGGGCGGTATATATATGGATCAAGTTGCACATTACAACGAGCCTTAGGGTTGTATATTTGTGGATCGTGTTGCACGCCATAACGAGCCTTATGGATATATATATATATATATATATATATATATATATATATGGGATCGGGTTGCACTCCATAGAGTGTTTCATCTATCATGCCGTGATTTGCTTAATATAGCGCTTAGACTGAAGGAGCCCCTCCAGAGTCTGTATACACCCCTGGTAAGCACAAGTACCTACTGAGTGAGAGTGCTGAGTGTCGAGCTATTAAAAAAGATTGAGTAACTGTTGCTATGAGAGGATGTTTTTGATTTCATTATTTTTGCACTTAGTTTCCATATGTCATTGTCTTGAAATTTTCTAAAAGATATTATATTCTGTTTTACTTGAACTTGATATGAGGTAACGATCCAGGTGTTTCCGAACAAGGTGGGTGTTGATTTAATCGCACAATTGATCTTTTGGGAGATTTCAAGGTAGTTGTCCAGCGCTTCATAGACCTTGTTTCTCCTTCCCTATCCATTCCGCTTATCGTATTTAGTTTCAGATTTTGTTAAAGTATTTTCCATACGTGTAATATTTAGAGCCTAGGTTACATATGTTCACGATAGTTGAGGAATTGGGCCGTGACAAGTTGGGATCAGAGCCTAGGTTACATAGGTCTCACGAGTTATAAGCAGTTTTAGTAGATTCATGCGGATCGGTACAGCTACATCTGTACTTATATTCGAGAGGTTGCCGAACCCTTAGGAAACTTCACATTCTTGTACTCTTGTTGTGCGAATTTGTTGATTCCGGTAACTAAACTTCTGTTATTCTATTCTCTCATAGATAGTGAGGACACGTGCTACCGGGTAGGATGGACAGCCACTAGTACCACCAGCTAGGGCCACGAGAGGCTGAGGTTACGGTAGAGGCTGCGATAGGGTTAGAGGTACAGCTCGTACAGTAGCTAGAGACACACACCCACCAGTCCCTCCAGCTCAGGAGCAGGCACCAGATGCATCTGATCTAGTGGCGCTAGCCTAGGCACTAGTTGTGCCCATTGTGATTCCAGGCCTTTAGTATGCCTTGGCTCAGATTTTGACTGTGTGCACCAGTCTTGCTCAGGCAGTCTCTGTTCTAGCCGCATCAGCCACTTCTCAGGTCGGGGAAGGTATTAAGACTCCCACTGCCTGCATAGTAGAGCAGGTGATGCAGGGACTCCAGACACCGTGGGCACTACCAGCCCAACCAGTTGCAGTTGTAGTTTCACAAACTTAGTTGGTCCCTGTTTTGACTGATGATGAATAGAGGACGCTCAAGAGATGTGGGAGGCTTCAGCCTCGATCATTTAGTGGGGCTGAGTTAGACGATGCCCTGGGTTTCTTAGATAAGTGTTAGCAGATTCTTCATACAACAAGTATTCTGGAAACTAGTGGGGTCTCGTTCACTACTTTTTAGTTTACTGGGGTTGCTTTCAGATGGTGGGAGGCTTATGAGGGGCGCAGACTAGTCAGTGCAACACCACTTACATGGCAGGAGTTCTCTGTTCTCTTCTTGGAGAAGTTCATGTCGCGGTCTCGTAGAGAGGAGCTGCGGAGACAGTTTGAGCAGCTTCGTCAAGATAGCATGTCTGTGATGCAGTATGAGATAAGGTTTCCAAAATTTTCTTATTATGCAGTTTGGTTAATTTCCACTGATAGGGAGAGGATTAACAGGTTTATCAATGGCCTCACATATCAGATGCGATTGCTTATGACTAGGGAGATGGTATCTGGTGCTACTTTAGATGAGGTGTTCGTGTTTTGTCGGCAGATAGAGATGGTATGTGGTTAGGAGCAGGGTGAGAGGGAGTCCAAGAGGCCTCGTGGGTTAGGTGGTTTCATTGATGTTCTTTCTAGGGGTCAGTTCTACCATGGCAGGGGTTGTCCTTAAAGGCATACTCAAACGGTTCATCCAGTTCATCGTGGTGCATCATCCAGACATGGTTGATAGAGTTCTCATTAGGGTGAGTCATATCTTAGTGCCCTTTCAGCTAAGAGTTTTTCCGATTCTCCATCGGTTCAAGGTTCATCCATTCTAGGTCCTTCAAGAAGTTATCCTAGTGCTAGGGGCTCCCTTCAGTCCCCACCACCATTGTCAAATTGGTATAGCTATGAGTCTGGGGAGCTCGATCATATCAAGATGTAGTGTCCCCGATTCTTTGGAGGTCCATCTCAGTAGAGGATTCAGATTATGACTTCAGCACCGGTTACTTCACCACCCTCTAAGCCAGCTCAGGATGGGGCTCAGGTAGCCAAGGGTCGCCCTAGAGGGAGAGGCCGATCAGGTGGCAGTCAAGCCCGATTCTATGCTCTTCTTGCCAGACCAGGTGTCATTGCTTCAGAAAGAGTGATCACATATATTGTCTCAGTATGCAACAGGGATGCTTATATATTATTTGACCCTGGTTCTACTTATTGGTATGTCTCCTCATATATTGATCATTATCTTAATATGCCCCGTGAGTCCTTAGATTCATCTATTCATGTATATATGCCAGTGGGCAATACTATTGTTATGGGCTGTGTATATTGGTCGTGTGTAGTGACTATTGGGGGGTTGGAGACTAGAATTGATCTCTTAATACTTAGTATGGTTGATTTCGACGTGATCTTGGGTATGGATTGATTGTCTCTATGTTATGTTATTCTAGATTGTCACGCTATGACCGTGATGTTTGTGATGATGGGGTTGCCAAGGATTGAGTGGAGAGGTTCTGAATACTATGTTCCCAGCAGAGTGATTTCATACTTGAAGGCCAAGAAGATGGTTGGGAAGGATTGTTATCTTATTTGGCCTTTATGAGGATACTAGTGCTTATACTTCCAATATTGATTATGTTCTGATGGTGCGAGATATTACAGATGTGTTTCCTGTAGGCATGCACCCGATATGGATATTGATTTCGGTATTGACTTGGTGCCCGACACTCGGCCCATTTCTATTCCTACGTACCGCATGGCACCAGCTAAGTTGAAGGAATTGAAGGAGTAGCTTGAGGAACTCCTTGATAAGTGGTTTATTAGGCCTAGTGTGTCACCTTGGGTTGCACCAATTCTATTTGTGAAGAAAAAGGATGGTACTATGAGAATGTGTATTGATTATAGGCAGTTGAACAAAGTCATAATCAAGAAGAAGTATCCTTTGAAGCGTATCGATGATCTGTTTGACCAGTTTCAGGGAGCGAGGGTGTTCTCTAAAATTGATTTGAGGTCTGGGTATCACCAGTTGAAGATGCAGGACTCAGATATTATAAAGATGGCATTCATGACCCATTATGTTCATTATGAGTATGTCTTATTGGCTGACCATCTCTCAAGAGGCAATCATGCATTTAATGAATATTGTGTTTCGGCCTTATCTGGACTAGTTGGTCGTAGGGTTCATTGATAATATCCTGGTGTACTCTCGTAGCCAAGATGAGCATTCCCAGCATTTAGGATTGTGTTATAGTGGTTGAAGGGGGAGAAGATTTATGTCAAGTTCTCCAAGTGTGAGTTTTGGCTAAGTTCAGTGGTGTTCTTGGACACGTGGTGTTTAGTTAGAGGATTCAGGTGGACCGAAGAAGATAAAGGCATTTCAGGGTTGGCCTAAACCGTCCTCAGCTATGGAGATTTAAAGCTTTCTCGACTTGGCCGGTTATTTCTGTCGCTTCGTGCAGGGCTTCCCATCTATTTGATCGCCGCTAACCAAATTGACCAAAAAGGGTGCTCCTTTCAGGTGTTCGAATGAGTGTGAGGAGAGCTTTCAGAAGCTCAAGACTATTTTGGCCACAACTCCAGTTCTAGTTTTGCCTTCAGCTTTAGGTTCTTATACAATGTATTGTGATGCTTCTCGGACCAGTATTAGGTGTTTCTTGATGCAGGAGGGTAGAGTGATTGCTTATGCTTTGTGACAGTTGAAGCCTCATTGGAAGAACTACCGTGTTGATGATTTAGAGTTGGCTGCCATTGTTCATGCATTGATGATATAGAGGCACTATCTCTATGGCGTGTCTTGTGAGACATTATGGATCATCGGATCCTCCAACACTTGTTTAAATAGAAGGATCAATATTTGAGGCAGCGAAGATGGTTGGTGCTTCTATTCGAGTATGATGTCAAAATTTGGTATCATCCTGAGAAGGCCAATGTGGTGCACGATTCCTTGAGTAGAAAGACGGTGAG
Source organism: Nicotiana glauca (assembly GCA_026770625.1). Lineage (NCBI taxonomy): Eukaryota > Viridiplantae > Streptophyta > Magnoliopsida > Solanales > Solanaceae > Nicotiana > Nicotiana glauca. The sequence continues at coordinate 225,021 of MU728737.1, forward strand.
TATGGGTAGTCTTGCATTCATTCTTGGTGGTGAGAGACCTCTTGCAGTTGATGTTCAGGCATTGGCCAAACATATTGTGAGATTAGATATTTCGGAGCCAAATTGGGTTCTAGATTATGAGGTTTATCGGTCTTCCTTATTTGATTGCATCAAAGAGCGCTAGTATGACGATCTTCATTTACTTGTCCTCAAGGACAAGATTTAGCATGGTGATGCTAGAGATGTTACTATTAGAGATGGTGGGGTATGAAGAATGCGTGATCGGATTTGTGTGCCTAATGAGGATGGGCTATGTGAGTTGATTCTTGAGGAGGCCCATAGTTTGTGGTATTCCATTCATCCGGGTGCCATAAAGATGTACCAGGACTTGAGGCAGCACTATTGGTTGAGGAGGATGAAGAACGATATAGTAGGGTTTGTAGCTCGGTGCCTTAATTGTCAACAAGTGAAGTATGAGCATTAGAGACCAGATAGATTGCTTCAGAGGCTAGTGATTCCAGAGTAAAAGTGGGACTTATAGTTGGGCTCCTATGGACTTCGAAGAAGTTCAATGCTATTTGGGTGATTGTGGACCAGCTAACCAAGTCCGCGCACTTCATTCCAGTTGGGACTACTTATTCTTCAAAGAGGTTGGCGGAGATTTACATCTGCAAGATAGTTGCCTTCATAGTGTGCCAACGTCTATCATTTCATATTGGGGCACACAATTTACATCACTGTTCTGGAGGGCAGTACAGCAAGAGTTGGGCACTTAAGTTGAGTTGAGTATAACATTTCACCCTTAGACGGATGGACAATCCAAGCGCACTATTCAAACATTGGAGGACATGATACGTGCTTGTGTCATTGATTTTAAGGGTTCATGGGATCAGTTTCTATCGCTCACAGAGTTTGCCTACAAAAATAGCTAATAGTCTAACATTCAGATGCTTCGTATGAGGCTTTGTATGGGAGACGGTGTTGATCTCTGGTGGGTTGGTTTGACCTGGGTGAGGCTAGGCTATTGGGTACTTACTTGGTTCTCAGGATCGGATTTGCACGACTCAGTCTAGGCAGAAGAGTTACGCCAATTGGAAGGTTCACGATGTTGCTTACATGGTTAGGGAGAAGGTTCTGCTCAAGGTCTCACCCAAGAAGGGTGTTATGAGGTTCATAAAGAATGGCAAGTTGAGCCCTCGATATATCAGACTGCTTGATATACTACAGAAGATTGGAGAGGTGGTTTACAACCTTGCCTTGCCACTAGTTTGTCAAGTATGCATCTACTATTTCATGTTTACATGCTCTATGTCGGTGATCTATCTCATGTTTTGGAATTCAACATGGTTCAGTTGGATGGTGATCTGACTTATGATATAGAGTTGGTGGCCATTTTGGTAGGCAGCTTCGAAAGTTGACGTCAAAGGAGATAGTTTTAGTGAAGGTACAGCGCGGAGGTCAGCCAGTTGAGGAGGCTACTTGGGAGATTGAGCGGGAGATGCGGAGCAGATATCCATACCTATTTGAGACTCTAGATATGTTTCTAGACTCGTTCGAGGACTAATGATTATTTAAGAGGACGAGGATGTAACGACCCAACCGATCATCTTGAGAGTTGTAGCCACATTCCCCTCTTTTCTACTTATTTTCTTCTATAGAGTTGTTATATGTCTTACAGGGTTAGTCGATTCCAGTCGAGAGAGATTTTAGAATGAATTGAGACACTTAGTCTCAAGGTGGGATGTTTAAGGACTGGATGTTGACATATGTGTAAACGACTCCGAAATGTAGTTTTGATGGTTCCATTAGCTCCGTTGGGTGATTTCGGACTTAGGAGCGTGTCCGGATTATAATTTGGAGGTCTATACCTAAATTAGGCTTGAAATGGATAAAGTTGGAAATTTAGAAAGTTTGACCGGGAGTGGAATTTTTTGATATCGGGGTCGAATTGGAATTCCCAAAGTTGAAGTAGGTCTATGGTGTCATTTTTGACTTGTGTGCAAAATTTTAGGTCAATCGGACGTGATTTGATAGGTTTTGGCATCGTTGGTAGAAACTGGAAGTTCAAAGTTCATTGGGCTTGAATCTATGCACGATCCATGTTTTTTATATTGTTTGTGGTGATTTTAGAGCTTGACAAATTTTGTATCGTGTTTTAGGACTTGTTGGTTTGTTTGATTGAGGTCTAGGGGGCCTAGGGTTGATTTTGGATGGTTAAGGGATTGAAATTGGAAGTTAGCGCATTGCTGAAGCAGGAGCTCTTCCGGTGTGATTGCACCAGCGAGGGATTGGCCGCAGGTGTGATGCTCTAGATGCGGCATGATTTGATGGCTAAAAAGATGGGTTGGCCTAGGAAGGATGCAGGTGCGAGAGGTTGACGGCATCTCTGAGCCCGTAGGTCTAAACAAAGCTCCGTAGATGCGGAGTTGAGAGAGGTGTTTGATTCTGCATAAGCGGAAAGAAGGGCGCAAAAGCGCCTACGCATGTGTGGAACCTAGAATGCAGATGCTAGCCTGGAGGATTTAAGTGATTTCCGCAGAAGCTTAGGATTTTACTGCAAAAGCGATTTCGCATGTATAGATATTTGGTCGCAGGTGCGAAAAACCTAGGCAGTGTCTTATAATCGAGGGTTCCAAGATTTTTCACCACTTATAACATTTCAAGCTCGGTCTAAGGCAATTTCATGAGGGTTTGAGAGGGGATTCTTGAGTTAAGCTTCTTGTGCTCATTTTTATTCAATAATCTTGGTTCCCCATTGATTTTCCCACATAGATTATGTGGATTTGAGATGAAATTCGGTGTCTTGAGGCTAGGGAAATGGAGAGTTTATTTGGGGGATATATGGTATGGTTAGACTTGTGCTATAATAGGCTTTCAGGTTTTGTGAAATTTTTCAGATTTCGAGACGTGGGCTCGAGGTTGACTTTGAGTCAATTTTTGTATTTTGATAAATAACTTCATTTTTTCTTATGGAATTGATTCATTTAGCCCATGTTGATTGTATCGTACTGTTTGTGGCTAGATTCGGGACATTTGGAGGCCAATTTGCAAGGCAAAGGTGTGTTGGAGTAGTGATTTGCTCAGATTGTGGTAAGTAACAATTCTAAATCTAGTTCTGAGGGTATCAAACCCCTTATTATTTGTCTTGTGACTGGTTTGGAGGTGACGCACATGCTAGGTGACGGGCGTGTGGGCATGCACTGTAGGAATTGTGACTTGGTCCATTCTATGGAACTGTGAAGTAGAATAACCTGTTGTTAGTTGTATGCTCTCCATGTGTTTTAGAAATTTGACTGTAAATCATGTTAGAAATAATGTTTAGGCTATGTGTTGGTATTTTCGGGACCCATAGAGGTCGTGTACATGTTGAATTATTTTTTAATTGTTGTATTGCGCTCAGTCATGTTACTTTCATATCATATCTTAGTGTCTTTTGTTCCTTGTTGATACATTACATCATTTCTGATAGCTCGAAAGACTGGAGAGGTTCGGGAAAGAGTTAGGGCCTGAGTGACGAGCTATGAGCGATATATGTATATATATGGATCAGGCTGCACGCCGCAACAAGCATTAGGAATGTATATATATGGATCGGGTTGCACGCCGCAACGAGCCTTATGGTTATATATATATTAATGGGATCAGGCTGCACAGCGCAGCGTGTTTCATTGATTTATGTCATGATTGGCTTGATATAGTGCTTGGGCTGAAGGAGTCCCTCCGTAGTCTTTACACACCCCCAAAGAGCATATGTACCTACTGAGTGTGAGTGCCGAGTGCCGAGTGTTGAGCTATTGAGAAAGACTAAGTGACTGTTGCTCTGAGAGGATGATTTTGATTTCATTATTGTTTCACTTAGTTGCCATATATTATTGTCTTGAAGTTTTCTGAAAGATATTATATTCCTTTTTACTTGAACTTGACATGTGGTAACTGATTTGACCTAAAATTGTCGAACTTGAATGCATGGCTACTTTCCTATGTTGAAATTATTGAAATTGAACTATAATTGAAGAGCGCATCATTACTTTCAGTTCTTTATTTAGTCTTGTTACTTACTGAGTAGGTTGTACTCACGCTACACCCTGCACTTCGTGTGTAGTTGCAGGTATTTCTGGACACGGTGGGTGTTGATTTAATCGCATAGTTGATCTTCTAGAAATTTCAAGGTAGATGCCCAGCGCTCCGCAGTCCTTTTTCTCCTTCCCTATCCTTTTCGCTTATCGTATTTAGTTTCGGACTTTTTTAGACAGTATTTTCCACACGTGTGATATTTAGACGCTCATGTACTCAGTGATACTCTGATGTTGGGAGTTTCTGCGTTGTGTTTCAGATTTTCCTCTCCTGTTTATAGAAAGTTTTACTATTTAAACTGTTTGAAATTCATTTCTGTTAAATGTTTTGGTGTTAATTCCTAAATGTCGGCTTGTCTAGTGTTGACATCCCCTTTTTCCAGAGTGGGGGTTCGGAATTGGGTATACGACATTCGGGAGGACTACTCTATTCCCTTGCGAGAATTGGGTTTTTTGAGTTTGAAGAGTCGCTCCCTAATGTTTACAGTGCATTAGGACACTTTTAAGAAAGAATTTGAGATGAAGAACCAGAGTTTGGGTAAGGGCTAGAAATTATCTCGAGGGGAAGGTGTTAGGCACCCCTTAAGATCCACTAGTGTGGTTCCCGGCCATGTTACAATTGTGACTTTAAGTGCAAACAACAAGTAAACAAGAAGAGATTACAAATACAGGGGGGGTTTTCATATAATAGTTGCAAATAATTTGAAGTTAAAACGAAGTTAAAGAAGCTGAAATTTGAGAAGAAAGTACTTTTAAAATTCCAAATAAACGAGTGAAGAGAGGGAAAAATTTAACATAATTACTGGAAGTAATTGAAGTAAAAGAAGCTGAAATTTGAGGAAAAAAACGGTTTTCAAAATAACAATAAACAGGTAAAGGGAGAGGGGTCCTATGTTTATAAATAACATGGATCACCCCACACAATACCCGATAACGTTTATACACCTGGTGTTATCGCGTGGTCATCATATCCATATCTACCCTTCCCACCCCATTAAGGTATTAAAGCGCGGAATGTCTCGTTACTTATTGCATGCTAGTACCCGTCCCAATCCTATCAGTCCTGGTGGCATTTGGACTACTAGTCCTAAAGAGAGAGGGGTTTGGGTCCTTTTGAGAGTTTTCAAAGGACAAAATACTAAGGCATCAATCAAAACACATAATGCAAGTAAAGGGGAAAGCAAATAAGCAAGTAAGGCTCAAATAAGCCTCCTAAAATCAGATAAAGCCATAGAGTTTAGCATGTCTTGCACGTACAGCTTTAGTCTTAAATTAAATTAAAGTGATAAGCGGACTGGTTCAACACATATTTTTAGACAGGAAGTCTGCATTAGGCTTACTCGAATACAGTTGTTTAAGACTGATCCAGTTGATTAGTCAACCCTTTTTGTCTATGTGTTGGATAGAACTACTAATTTTTAAAACACAGGCTGATTTTAAAGAAAAGATTATAGAGTAAAAATAGGTTTCAGAAAAGAGCAATGGTTTGTTACAAAACTGGTTTAACAACTAAAACAAGTTTCAGAAGGCAGACTGGTCAAAAAAGGAGTTGCCAATTTTTAACAAAAGAACTGAGTTGCAGTCTGATCAGAAGGGATTTATCAGATAAGTATAAAGAAATGACTTTAGGCGGATTTAAAAAAAAAGTTTACCAGAGTTAATGAGATTAAGTTTTAGAAAGACTGCAAAAAAAAGTTTTAAGAGTTCAGAAAAGGTGTAGGAAGTCGTTTGTTTTAGTAAAATCGATACTGTTCTAAACAAGTGCTACAGCTCTGGTTTGAAATCCCTATAGGCATGCTTTCTACACGATATTGCTTCTTGATACCTTTTCAAACGCTAATAGAAACCTTATAAACAATGATATATATACATGCCATTTTTATTATTAAACCTAACTCTTTGCCTAATGACGTTGTTCTATGAAGAGATGCAAACCCGTATAGCCATTGTATCTATATGCATAGTTGCAGAATTCAGAAGTTAAATCCTATAGGCATGCTTTCTATGTGTGAAATTGCATAAATTCGAAATAAAATCCTATACGCATGTTTTCTACCCTTTGTGCATAAAATTAACCCCCTCCCTTTTTCACTAAATCCCCATGAGTTTATACAAATTATTACAGACCAGTGGAAAAAATTGAAATTAAAAGTACATCAGGAATTATCAGTTGTATCCAAGGAACCTAATTCAGACTTAGTGTCTAAAAATATAAGATTGACCACTTCCGAAATCAAGATATCCAAAGCCTTCTCTTATCTAGGGTGTTTCAGAGATCCAAGGAGTTTCAGGAACCCCAAGCAGTGCTTACACCCAAGATATTAATCAGAATGAGTTATGGTACAGTGTGGAAAAGCCAGCCCTAGGGTGTCCATGTTCAGAGGTAGCTCATGCATCCGAAGGAAAGGCTCACAAGAGGGGGGGGGGGGAACTTAAGTTCTAAGAATGAGTGCAAGTGCAATAGCGAGGGGTAGAGGGTGCCAAGGCAGGTTGGTGGTCATACCTAACCATAAGGTAGGCTGGCACACCCCTGACCAAGTCTGTTCAGCCATCAAATAAGAGCATAGACCTATTGAAGGTCAGACTATGGTCTAGACAGTGATTAGGACACTGCCAGACCAAAGTCTTAAGCTCAGGATACATATAAAGGGGAAAAGGGGAATGGGAATTGAAAGAGTTTAGGACTCGGGGAATCCATTCCATATACATGAACAACAATGTCAAGTGTTGTCATGTTTCTGAACCTAACTCAACATACAAAAGTAATTGGGGGATAGGGATTCATGTAGGAGCATAGCAAAGAAACAAATCAACTTGCCAAAATTTACATTATAAAAGCAGTAAACCAAACAAATAAGGGACTGAAGAATAAACACATAGTGGAGTTGCAAAAATTAAACAAAGGTAACATACTAGTTGCAAAAGAATAAAGCAAAGAAAAGCAAGGTACTTTCAAACCAAGCCACAATCAAAAGAACCTTTATGCCTGTGAGTTCAAAGAACTCGAATACTTTTGAGAAAATCTAAGTGTATTTGAGAGAAGAAGTAATGACTTTTTCGTGTTCGAACTCTTTTTGAAAAGGGAAGAAGTACATGTATTTATAGTTTTTTTAAAATGAGTAAAAAGTGAGGTAATAAGCCACGGACATGGAAACAGTCACTAATCAGATACACTTGTAATTGCCCTTAATTAAGGGATCACTTGTTAACGGGCAGTGATGTGTTTAAAAATAAGAAAAGAAATCAATTTAAGAGGCATATTGGTTATTGCCATAAAAGGAGTAGTAAAATAATACAGTAAGCGATTAAGTCCAAGTACATGAACATACTTATTTTGAGAAAGGATTCAGTAAGGAAAAATTAGGAAAGAAATGAATCTAACCTTAACAGGCGAAGGAAATCAGAATTTCACAAGGAAAAGTTTTGAAAATCAGTCACGAGTTTGAAAATCAATCACATAACGGACTCAATATATAAATGAAGTGCACGAGTAATAAGTATGTCAGGCCAAGCTATGGAAAGAAGAAACAACATATAGTAATAGCACAAACTCAATAGATAGCAAGCATTCATAACATGATAGTCATGTAGGTCAAATTTCATTGACTTAGTAATAGAGAAAAAGATCAGAAGCATGCAAAGGCAAGTGAAATATTTTCTAAAAACATAGTCAAGTTTGACAAATAGCAAGAACTCAGAGTCAAAGGAATCACATAAAGAAAAGGGATGATGACACAAAGGAATTCCAAATCAAGTCGAGCAATTTCAAACAGATGCAATGCACAAGTGATTTCAGGACCTCACATAAACCCCAAAGAAACTAGGGTTTTCATCACTTAAAAGTTGATAAACAAATGAAACAAACAACAATTAGTCTCAAATTCTAAAACAAATCCCAAAAATTAAGGTTTTTAAAACCTAGAGATGATAAGCAACTGAATCGAACAAAATTTTAGCAAACAGACCCAGAAACCCTAATTTGAAATCAAAATATTTTTGAAAAGGGAATTTGGGGAAAACACTTGAAATGTTAAATAAAGCACATATATAGCACAGACCTAAATAGATAAATGAAAATGAACCTCAACTAGGCTAGGGTTTCTGAGAACCCTAGAAACGAGAATGGCTTGGAAGAAAGAAGATCAGATCTGAGTCAATAAGGTCGAAATCAGGCTCAGGAGGCTAAGACAAGCCGGAGCAAGGTCGAAGATGGCTGGAAAACTCTAATCGATGAAGGTCTGAGCGAAGACCCTCGAGGTGTGGCCTTGAACCTTCAGGTATCAAGCACGTGAGAGCAGTAGGAGGTGAGCATAGGTCGTCCATGACTTGAGCGACCATGAACTCCGGTGAGTTTGGGGTTGAAAGTGGCAGAAAATGATTAGGGTTTTGAGAGAGTTCGAGAGCGTTTGAGAGAAAAGGGAGCTAGAGGTGGCGTAAGGAGAAATGAGGTTGGGTAAAGGGGTCGTTTGAAATTAAAAAAGGAAAGGGGGGCGGTGGTCGTTGATCTAAATGATCAACAACCAAGATTAAAAAGGGTTATTGGTTGGGGCAGTTAAATGGGTATTGGGTCGGGTAATTGGGTTTAAATTGGGGTGCCAATTTGGACTGAAATTGAAGTGAAATTGAGGCTAGATTTTAAATAGCCAATTTTTTCCTTTTATTTTATAAAAAAGGTAATAATGGTTTTAAAAATAAATTAAAAATAGTGAGTAAACAAATATTACATAAATATTAACTTTAAAATACTAGAACTAATTTTGTAATTATAAAATGTTATTAATCACAAAATAGGCTATAATTACAATTATACGCAATTTAGCTTTTAAATGGCCATATAAATTTGTAAAAATATGCAAAAATTACCTTCATTATATTTTGGTGCAAATGTGAAAATAAAATAAATTATTCACCAAAAATAATAATTTTGGGAATAATAATTGGATTTTGTTGTATCAAAATAGGCAATAAATTGGTTTAAAAATCATTTGCTTATATATTCACATATATGTTATTTTGGAAGTATTTTTGGTATAAAATTACCTAGGAAAAAATTGGTTATCAACAGCTGCCCCTCTTTACCCGGGAAGGACGAAAGAGTTATCGGGTAAAGATGTGATAGCCAATTTTGACCGGAAGCAGCAATTTGAAAAGGATTTGACCGAGCTCTAGTTTATGAGCTGCCTAAATATCCCTCGTTTTATAGAAATCGGGCCATATGCAGTTCGGGAACCATTGAGGGAACATGCCGATTGAGATTTGAAAGAGACGGACACGATGTTTAGGTGGCAAGAGGTATTTGAAGTCTGATCGGCTGCGGGAACTGGAGCGGGATCGCTCCTGCCGAGATAGCCATTGCTAGCTGGTGTACCTGCAAGTGGGCAATATGGGCGTATATCGTGCATAAACTTAAACGTGATGCAAGTTCCTATTGGACCATGAATGTTGTCTTCGGACGGTTAGGATGATGTCCTCAGACCATGATGTCCTGGGCCATGAAGCGCAAAATAAAGGACTCGCAGGCTATGAAATGATGTTCTCGGGCTACGTTAATGGTGCCTCCGAACCATGATGCCTTTGAATAATGATGTGCAGGATATAAAGTGGGGTCCTCGGGCCATGGCATGGTGTTGTCGGGCTATGAAGATGATTCCTCCGAACAATGACGCCCTCGGATGGTTTGGCGGTATTTCAGCCCATGAAATGCAAGATTTGGCGGTATTTCAGCCGATGAAATGTAAGATTTGGCGGTATTTCAGCCGAGGTGAAGGATAAATCTAAATGGCACTATTTCAGCCAACGGGAATTTAAATAAAGCTGGCAATGTTTCAGCCGATGTAAAAAATGTGTAAATGGCGATATTTCAGCCGATAGAAATTTAAATAAAGCAGTGATGTTTTAGTCGATGTAGAAAAATGTAAATGGTGATATTTCAGCCGATACCGAGAATTAAATAAAGTTGGCGATATTTCAGCCGATAAGAAGGATAAGTATAAATGGCGATTTTCAGCCGGTATGAGGGATTTAAGCAAAAATTGGCGATGTTTCAGCCATGCAAGATTTCGATGAAGCTGTCGGTATTTCAACCGATGCAAATAAAGGTGAGGATATTTCAGCCATGCAGATGCAGGTAGAGCTTAACCTCGGAAGGCAGAAAGGTGGCCTTATACAATGCAATAAATGTAAGATGGAGACAGTGCTTAGTCTCGAAAGGACGAAAGGTAGCGTTATGCAATGCAAGAAAATGCGGGGTGGAGATAGTTCTTAGTCTCAGAAGGCAGAAAGGTACCCTTATGCAATGCAAGAAAATGCAGGATGGAGACAGTGCTTAGTCTCGAAAGGCAGAATGGTAGCCTTATGCAATGCAAGAAAATGCAGGATGGAGACAGTGCTTAATCTCAAAAGGCAGAAAGGTAGCCTTATTCAATGCAAGAAAATGCAGGATGGAGACAGTGCTTAGTCCCGAAAGGTAGAAAGTTAGCCTTATGCAATGCAAGAAAATGCAGGATGGAGACAGTGCTTAGTCTTGAAAGGTAGAAAGGTAGCCTTATGCAATGCAACAAAATGCAGGATGGACAGAGTGCTTAGTCTCGAAAGATAGAAAAGTAGCCTTATGCAATGCAAGAATGTAAAAGAATGGATAGTAGTGAGATCTCTTAGCCGAGAGCTGATTAGGATATAGTGACTACTGGGGAGGTTGTGTACGGATAACGATTATGAATAAGTGATAATTCTGAGAAGTTGCATTCTTGAGAAAGTATTCATACATAAATATACCTAACAATATTGCATGTCGAGTGCCTGCATCCAAAGAAAAATCATGAGTTTTGTAAGGGGAAAAGGTTAGTTCATTTTCCCTTGGCTTCTGGCGTTGTGTATCATTGGGATAATGTCGCTAAACAACATCAATTCAAACAATAGTTATGCCTGATTTATTAAATATAACATAAGTAGAAAATAGTTTTCTTTAGATGAACCAATGACTGCGACGTGGTTAAACACATTGCAACCTCCCTCACTCCGGAATTTTGAGGGTCCTGCTCAAAATTCTGCCCCATTTTACTGGGCTGACACTTCTGACGGCTGCACTGAACGCTTGAAAAAATCAACTTCAGAATTTTTAGGGTCCTTCTCAATATTCTGCCCCAGTTTACTAAGGTGGCATTCCTGGCGATGAATGGCTAAAAACTAACTTCGGAATTTCGAGGGTCCTCCTCAAAATTCTGCCCTAGTTCCAATAGCAGGGGGAAAATGGAATTTTTATTAAATTGTGACCGAACCCATAGGTCTGCCTATGTATCCCCTCTTAAACGGGAATCAGGCCAGGCGTAGTTAAAATTACATCATAAAGGAAATCATAAGTGGTTACACATAGTATCATTTCACTGCATCTGAATTGATTGTCTTTGGCTAGACTTCTCCATCCATCTCTGCAAGAATAAGGGCTCCTCCGGTTAGAACCCGGTGAACCATGTACGAACCTTGCCAGTTAGGAGAAAATTTCCCCTTGGCTTCATCTTGATGTGGGAATATTTTCTTACACCAGCTGTCCCGGTGAAAAGTTCCTTGGCTTAACTCTTTTGATGAAAGCTCTAGACATTCTGTTCTGACACAACGGACCGTGGAAAACTGCATTCATCCTTTTCCCATCTATAAGGTCTAATTGCTCGTAGCGACCTTTTACCCGTTCTGCGCCATCCAACTTTACTTCTTGTATGATTCTCAAGCTTTCTACCTCGGCGGGGATGACCGCCTCTGTACCATAAACTAGCATGTAGGGAGTTGGCCCAGTTGAGGTGTGGACTGTGGTGCGGTATCCCAGTAAGGCGAATGATAGTTTCTCATACCATTATTTTTTACTTACGATCATCTTCCTTAGTATCTTTTTGATATTCTTGTTGGCTGCCTCTACGGCTCCATTCATCTGAGGCCTGTAGGCTATAGAGTTCCCGTGTTTGATTTTGAATGTCTCAGACATTGCTTTCATAAAGTCATTGTTGAGATTGGAACCATTATCGGTGATGATTGATTCCGGAATTCCGAATCGGCAAACAATATGGTCACGAACGAAATCTGCCACAACTTTCTTAGTCGCTCCCATGTATGACGCTGCTTCAACCCATTTTCTAAAATAATCAATTGCCACCAGGATAAATCTGTTCCCCTTTGATTCAGTAGGCTCGATAGGTCTAATAACATCCATTCCTTAAGCGGCGAATGGCCATGGTGAGCTTGTTGCAGAAAGCTAGTTTAAAGGCACCTTTATCATATCTGCATGTATCTGACAGTGATGGAATTTGCGAACATACTGGATACAGTCTGTCCCCATAGTCATCCAAAAATACCCTCCTCAAAGTATCTTCTTTGCTAAGACAAAACCATTCATGTGCGGCCCACAGTCCCCGTATGCACTTCGTCCAATAGTTTGGATGCTTAATTTGCTTCGACACACCTTAATAAACCCAAATCGGGAGTCTTCCTATACAGGATTCCTCCATTGTGAAAGAAGTTGTTGGATAACCTCCAAAGTGTGCGCTTCTGAGTAGCATTGGCAAGTTCTGGATATTCTTCTGTTGTCAAGTACTCTTTGATGTCATGGAACCACGGTTTTCCGTCTGCTTTTTCGTGTCTGGATGCTGGATCATGGATGATAAAGTGGCTAATGCGTCCGCTAACTCGTTCTGGACCCTGGGGATGTGATGAAATTTTGTTTTTGTGAATCTTTTCCTTAACTCTTGTATGTGATGCAAGTATGGGAGTACCTTAGACTTCTTCGTTTCCCACTCTTCTCGAACCTGATGCATGAGCATGTCTGAATCCGCGATCACTAGCAACTCTTGAATGTTCATGTCAATGGCCATCTTGAGCCCCAGGATTGTAAGGCCCCATAAAAGTTTGTGCTTAAAACCTAGTAGCTCATAGTGTCAAGGTCCGAATATTGTGTTAGGAATGTGTAGAATTCTTCCTCAGTGGTGATCTAAGCTTTAAAAATCAAAAGAATAAATTTTTCTAGAAATTTGTCATTTCTACGGTCAAGAATGCGGTCGCAGATTAGCTATGTGGACCGCATTCCTACCGCAGAGTGAAGCAGAGAATTGGTCTAAGTTGATGTCAAAAATGCGGTCAATTCTGCGATTGCAGAAAGACCACATTCCTACCGCAGAGCGTAATAGAATATTTGTCAAAAATTGAAGTTAAAATGCGGTCAATTCTGCGGCGCATTATGCGACCGCAGAACATGAATGCGGACCGCATTCTTGTCGCAGATCGTGTCAGAACATTTAGTTTTTGGGATCATTTCTACGGTCCATTATGCGGACCGCATGTTAACTCTGCGATTGCAAATGCGACCGCAGACCTGACTCGGCCCAAATTTTCTAATTTTTTTAACCCGATCTCTTCCTCAGTAAAACACCCCAACACTTCATTTTTACATATTGTCTGAGCAAAATAAGAGAGAGGGAGGAGAGATTCTTGAGGGAAAAATTCATCTTCTTGAAAAAAATTGTTCTTCAAACTTTCTTGGTTCGGAATATTCTAAGGCAAGTGTCTTCATCTCCATTTCTAAAGGTAAAATCCCTAACCCCTTTTTCCTTGATTCTCAGATTTTAAAGTAAAGAAATATTTTCTTGCATTAACTCTTGAAAATGGAAGTTAGACACTCATGCATGTTCTTTATACTTGAAATTTAGTAAAATGGAAATGGGTAGAAGTAAGGGGCGGTGTTCGATAACCCAAATAAGCTCGGATAGAAATTGTGAATTCCAATTCTAAGATATATGTGTAACTTGTGACCTAGATTGACGCTGCTAGATTGTTGGGTAAATTAGAAGTAGAAGATAAAAGAAAAAGGGGAATTCGACTCCAGGTATGTATGGCTAACTTTGATCTTTGTGAAATCGCCTTGTTTTGGTGTACGAATAAATGGTATGCGATGGCTATGTGAATTGTTTGTGAAACTCTTGAGATTGGTTGTTGGGTGTTGATTGGTTTGGTTAAATGCTATGTGGTAAGAGTTGGGAAACGATTGATAAAAAGGGAAATTGTGAATAGTGAAATTGGAACAACTGTGGTAATAACACATTGGCTCCTGGTGGGTAATTATTGTAACAACTTGAATTGCTTATGAATTGTGGAATATAGTGGTATTGGTACTATTGGATATAGAAACACTTGTAAATTGTGGAATTCGACGGAAAATAGTATTGATGGTTATGGGAACACTTGTGAATCATTGTTGTTACTCCTTAAGGAAATGTTGTTGTGATCTTTGTAAATTGCTTATTGTCATTGTTATGATCTTTGTGAATTGTTCATTATTGTTGTTGTGATTGTTTGTGAATTGAAAATGTACGGTGGGATCGGGTTGCACGCCGCAACATGAAGTAATAAGGGTGCGGGTTGTGGTGATATGGGTGGCCGAGGTAATAAGGGTGGAAAGCGATCGTAATCGCTATTGAAATCGATATGTGTACCAATTGTGAAATCATTGATGAGGCATTATGAAAGGAGATAGCAGGAGAGTTTGTAACCTGTGGGGCACTGATTGTCCCTTTGTTTGGTTTGATTATGCCCTCCATGTGTATATGGTTTGAGGACTACTTGAAACAAAGTTAAGTGTTGAAAACTTGTTTGACTTGACTTGTTATTTCTTTATATATTAGTTTGTTGTTTCAATTACCGTGACTTACTTGTCTATGGCTTGAGTTTACTTGGGTCAAAGTTTGTTATACATACCAGTACAATTCTAGTGTACTGACGTCCTTTTTGCCGAGGGCCCTACATTCATGTTATGATTGTAGGTGGATTTGTAGCAGGTACTTCAGTTCATCAGCAGTAGCACTCCTTCATCTTCCACTCGCCGTTTGGTGAGCCCCTTTCCTCTCGGGGCCCTGCGTGGCTCATGCCACTTCTATTTTTGGAGTCTTATTTTGGTTTTGTGTAAGGTATAGCCGGAGCCTTATTACCGGTAAGTATTGTATTATCCCTGTCATATCTTAGAGGCTCCATAGATAGAAAACGTGGGATTATGGACTTATGTGGATATATGTTGGGCCTTGTAAGTTGTAAATTTCTTAAGTAATTAAGCATGTCGGGAATGTTTGAAAAAGTGTGATTTAAATTATAAACTGTTTAATCCTTTGGTTATTAAGTGATGAAAAATATAGGGGGTAACACGTGGGATAGGAAAGGCACCCAGGTCCGCTTGATTGGGGCTACCCGATCGGGCGCCAGTCATGTCCCTCGATTTGGGGTGTGACAAGGATGCAAGCTTCATATTCGGCCATATTGTTTGTGCAAAGGAACCTGAGCTTGGTGGATACCGGGTAATGCTGGCCGGTTTCTGATACTAGGACTGCTCCTATGCCAACTCCTTTGAAATTTGTGGCTCCGTCGAAAAACAACCTCCAACCGTAGTCTCCACCAACAGGATTCTCGGTGAGGTGATCTGCTAAGGCTTGACCTTTGATTGCCTTCTGAGTCACATAAATAATGTCGAATTCATTTAGCAGGATTTTCCACTTGGCAAGCTTGCCGTTGGGCATGGGCTTCTGGAAGATATACTTCAATGGATCCATCCTTGATATGAAATAAGTAGTGTAGGCACAAAAATAATGTCTCAATTTATGAGCTACCCAAGTCAGAGCACAATAGGTGCGCTCTAATAGAGAATACCAAGCCTCGTATGGGGTGAACTTTTTACTGAGATAGTAGATGGTGTGCTCATTTCTCCTTGTTTTGTCATGTTGTCCCATAACACAACTGAATAGTCTATCCGATACCGCAAGGTAAAGCAATAGAAGTCTTCCTGGCTCAGGTGGAACCAAGACTGGCGTCGTTGAAAGGTATTCCTTGATTCTGTCAAAAGCTTTCTGACAATCATCATTCCATTTAGTAGCAGCATCTTTCTTCAACATTTTAAAGATGGGTTCACAAATGACAGTGGACTGAGATATGAATCGGCTGATATAGTTGAGTCTCCCCAGGAAACTCATCATATCCTTCTTGTTCTTTGGTCGTGGAAATTCTTGAATGTCTTTGACCTTTTATAGGTCCAATTCTATTCCTCTATGACTCACGATGAAACCCAGTAATTTTCCAGTAGCAACCCCGAATGCACACTTGGCGGGATTCGATTTTAGATTGTACCTCCTGGGTCTGTTGAATAACTTTCTCAGATATTCCATATGATCAGTGGCCCCCTTGGATTTGACGATGACGGCATCTACATAAACCTTGATCTCTATATGTATCATGTTGTGAAAGATAGTAGCCATGGATCTCATATAGGTGGCGCCAGTATTCTTCAACCCAAATGGTATCATTTTGTAGCAATACATTCCCCATGGCATGATGAAAGTCGTTTTCTCTGCATCTTCCTCATCCATCCATATATGATGATATCCAGGGAAACAATCAACATAAGATTGCAACTCATTCTTGGCACAGTTGTCGATAAAAATGTGTATGTTCGACAAATGGAAGTCGTCTTTGGGACTGGCCCGGTTAAGATCCCGGTAGCCGACACAAACTCTAACTTTCCCATCCTTCTTTGGTACTGGCACGATGTTGGCTAACCATGCCAGATACTCTACTACCCTGAGAACCTTGGCTTTGACTTGCTTGGTAACCTCTTATTTGATTTTCAAACTCATGTCGGGTTTGAATTTCCTGAGCTTCTGCTTTACCGGCGGACAGGTTGGATTTGTTAGCAGTTTATGAGCTACAATGGGCATATTAAGACCAGTCATATCATCGTACGACCAGGAAAATATGTCCTCATATTCCCTTAAGAACTCCATATACTCCTTCTTTTCTGATGGTGACAGGTGAACACTGATGCGCGTTTCTTTGACATTTTCTGTATCTCCCAAATTGACGAACTCAGTTTTGTCCAAGTTAGACTTAGGTCTATTCTAAAAATTCTCAACCTCTCTGATGACCTCTTATGGTATATCATCCTCTTTTAAATCTATATCTGTTTGTTGTGTTGTTTCGTTGTGAGTCACAATCGTTGGTTCATCATCAAAGTAAGTAATAGTAATGTTGTGTAAATAGAGTAAATGATAGAGAAAATAATAAGAGCAAGATATATGATAAACTGAAATGCTTTGATTAAATTCATAATTGTTTGGAACATCGGAGCTATTTTCAAAATTAGAGACAATGCGGAAAGAAAATCAGCTAGTAAAAATATAATGAGATGCATGGTGCTTTTATTTAGCCTTGCTACCCCTAAGCTTTCCGGGCCCTAGTAGTTCTAATTGACAAATTTCTAAGGCGTTCTCCTTGGTTCACAGCTTGTATGGAAGGGCCTTCCTCCCCTTCCTCCTCGAAAAGAACACAACAATCCATATCATTATCCTCCAGAAACAGATTCTTCATGGCTACCAATACTTCATCTTCCTCCAACCCATATATAGTATCTTTGGGGTTGAAAGTCTGCTCCAAGCTAGGTATCGACAGCTCCAGTGGATAGTAGGGGTCACGCCATGGTGGCGACCAGTTTTGGAATTCTTCCCAAGTATAACTGTACCCTAACCCGAAAGTATTGCCATGCTTTTTTAGTTTTATGGGCTTAGTGATCCCCTGGAGGTTTTTGCCAAGTCCCTTTTCAGGTTCGAACCCACACCAATTTAGGATACTTTCAATCTTGTTATCCCACCATTTATCCTTATCTACAGCGTTGTCCCTTTCAATGTGGTGGTATGTTTCTCCACCTATGCTCATTCTGCCTCCAATCATTGGGATGGTCTGGCGACTATATATGGGGTTGCTACCATCGCCATGAATAATCACCTCTTGGTGATTCCATTCGAACTTCACTGCCTGAAGAAGGGTCGATGCTACGGCTCCAACGGTGTGGATCCAGGGTTGTACTAACAGCAAGTTGTAGGATACCAGGACATCTATCACTTGAAACTTGACGTTGAACCATGTTGGTCCCATTTGCAAGCATAGGCTGATTTCTCCAGTAGTAGACCTTTGGGACCCATCGAAGGCTTTGACATTGATGGCCCCATCTTTAATCTTGTGCAGGCTCTTTCCCAAGGTTCTGAGAGTTATCAGTGGACAGATGTTGAGGCTTGATCCTCCATTGATCAAGACTCTAGTGATAAAATAATCCTCGCATTGCACGAGGATGTGTAGTGCCTTGTTGTGGCTCAGTCCTTCCAACGGCATCTCATCTTCATGGAAGGTGATTTTGTGGCTTTCCAGTACTTGCCCTACCATATTTGCCATTTCGCCTCCAGTTATGTTGCTGGGCACATAAGTTTTGCTCAGTATCTTCATCAAGGCATTTTTGTGTGCATCAGAGCTCTGCAGAAGAGCTAGGATGGAGATTTGTGCTGTTGTTTTATTTAATTGCTCAACGACCGGGTACTCCTTAGCTTGTATTTTCCTCCAAATATCATCAGGCCCAGTTTCAATAGGTCATCCAGAGGCTTGCTTACTGGACTCTGCTAAGTGTTCTGGGGTATAAACCCTCCCTGTTCTGGTCATGCCCGGCGCAACAATTGTTTTCCTTGTCTTAGTCTTCCCTTTTCTCCTAGCTTCGGTCATGTAATCCCATGGTATGGAATTTGAGTGGAACGGTATTATGTCGGACATTTCCATAGGAATAGGTACCCTTGGTGGTAACACAGTAACTTCAAAGGGTACATGTGCTTTTGGAACTCCAAATTCAACCTTAATTTGTTCTAGCGCCTTTGCAGAAGGAGGCGCTTCAAATTCGAGAGGTATAGACATATTTACTTCATCATTCCTGGAGGGTTGATTCTACACAACAATTGGGTTAAGTGTGATCGCTGGTTTCTTTGGTTCATCACCCTCAGCAATCAAACCTATCGACCCTTTGGGGTCCCAATCATCTTCGATCTCGATCATGTGAATATCTCCACCTTTGTGTTTAGGCAGAGGGTTGTTGCGAACATTAGGAGCAAGCTCCTTTACTACGATGACCTTATTATAGATCAGGGTTTGAATCTTGTCTTTCAATGAGTGGCACTCGTCAAGGGTGTGTCCATTCATGTCGGAGTGGTACGCACAAGCCTTATTAGGGTTGACCCACTGGGAAGGATTTTCTGGAGTTATGGCTGGGGTAGGGGTGACGTAACCAGTAGCTTTGGGTCTCTGGTACAGCTGGTCAATTAGTTCGGCGATGGTTGTGTATTGTCTGGGAGGTCTACGGTCAAAATTTGGCCTAGGTATAGGGAACTTTTGGCGGGTGGGAGGTGATTGGTAGTGAAAGGTTTGAGCATTATAAGCTTGGTAGATAGGTGTAGGTTGAGAGTATCAGGGTGAGGTGGGTAGATATGTGAGAGGTGGAGATGATTGGTAAATGGGAGGTGGATTTTGATAGGAGGGTGCGGGTTGTTGGTAATTCGGGATAAGCTGACATGTAAGTGGAGGATACGGGTATGTGTGTTATTTTAGTGGTGATTTGGCTCCCTGTGCGACCATCACGGCACTTACATCCTTGTTCTTGGATATGCCACCAGACTGTAAGGCCTTGTTGGTGGCCTACAATGCTTCAAGATTAGTAACCATACCATTCTTAATGCCTTCCTCAATTCTTTCTCCTAGTTTGATGATATTGGAGAATTTCTAACCCTCGATCAACATCAACCTCTCGTAATATTGTGGATCCTAAGCCCGGACAAAGAATTTGTTCATCTGTTCTTCTTCTAAGGCCGGCCCGACCTTTGTAGCCTCTGATCTCTAACGAGTTGCATACTCGCAGAATGTTTCTGTAGGTTTCTTCTTTGAATTCTGGATGTAAAATACATCTGGTGCATTCTCTGTATTGAATCAGACCTATCCATGAAATCTGATGCCATACCTACCCAGCTTGTCCATTTATTGGGGTCATGGCATATGTACCAGGATAAAGCATCCCCCTTCAGACTTCTCATGAAGAGCTTCATATGGATCTTCTTATCCCTTCTGACTCCGACCAGCTTATCGCAATATGTCCTCAAGTGGACTCTAGGATCTCCCATGCCATCGAACATTTCGAACTTGGGAGGTTTGTACCCCTTCGGAAGTTCAATATCTGGCTGAATGCAGAGGTCTTCATAATTCAACCCCTCAATACCTTTATTTCCTTCCACGCCCTGAACTCGGCTGGTCAACTTCTTGAGTTCTTCTACCAAGTTCCTGATAAGAGAGTCATTTTCATTAGACTCAGGTGCATTTGAGATTGGTTGAGTGTAGTAGGGTACAATATCCATGTAGATAGGAGTGTTGTGGAGGTGGTCGTTTGTGGTGTTTAGTGGTTTGGGAATGAGTAGGGGAGTGTTGTTTGGAGTGTGGCATGTGTTGCAGTATTGAGTATGAGTGGGTTGTATCTGTGGTTGAGGGGTGTTTTGTGGAGGTGTGGGATTTTGGATGTTGGGGAAGTTGACGTCAGGAGCGGTGATAGAGAATGATAAGTTTTCCAAGTTCCGAACCTGATCTAGTTTTTCTCGGAACTTCAATAATTTTTGCTCAAGTTGGGTATCAGTTTCCTTGGCAACCGGGGTACCCTGAGGAATCTAAGTTCTTTTAATTTCCTTTCTGGAGCTTGGATATCCCATTCTACCTTTGTTATTATTCTGGATAGGACTTGGACTCGGAGGAGGTGGAGGGCCCTTATATCTTGTGGAGTATGATGATGGTGCCAGAATGCACGAACTAACCTTTGGGGAGGAGAATAAAAACAAAAGAAAAATCAAAAGGTAATAAGTTAGTGCGGGTTATGAGGAAAACGTTGCAGTATTTAAACACATTGTGCAAGGATATAAATCGTGTTCTAATTTGGGTGCCTCGTTGTGCCCGAGGTAGTCCTAGTGACAAATAGTTTTGGAGAACTTATAATGGTAAATGCCTCATTTTATTGATAAAAAATAAGATGAATCCAAAACAACACTAAATAACATAAAGTATAATATCACGAGTGGCCATTGGCCTCATTACATTAAAAATAAAACAATAAAAAGACTCCTAACTACTTGGTCCCAGAAGGACCTTCCCCAGATTCGGCATCTTTGTCTCCCTCGAACAGCTTCACCAGCTCGCATAGTCCTAGCAGTAAATAAGCTCGGGCCAAATGTCTTCCTGCATTCCCTTCAACGTTTTGACAGTCTTCAATCCTCTTGATGAACTTTCCTTCCAGCTCCACTAGACCCCGCTTCAAATACCCTAGTCATTTGTTGGTGCTGACAACAATATCTTTCCACTCCTCGATCAACTTCTGATGAGCCTCTTGTATTTCCTGGTGCTCACTTTCACACTCTCGAATTCTCTTGCGCAGTTGATTATACTTAACTCGTGTTTCAGCGTGCTCGTCGATAATTCTATGTCCTCGAATGAACACGGGTAACCCGAACTGTTGTGATTATCTTCCAACCAACCTGAGTAGTGTGGCACACAACCAGCGTGATACCTGTATGGATCGATAGATTCTTTCCCCAAAATGAGTTTGCAATGCCACATGTGCTCAGCTTGGCACATTTGAGGGCTATCATCGTCCTGGAAGTTAGCCTTGAAGTGACTCATTTTGTCGACCCTTGGTATGATTTTCTTTCTCCCAGCCTGCCTCATGGCTCGGAGGAGAACGTAGGGATAAGTTCTTCTTAGACCAATTAGTATGAGAAACGGTGTGTTTCGGGATCGAACAATGAATTCTTCCGTAGGGAACCACTCGACCATCAATTGTACTTGGTCTTCTTTCAGATTCTCAAATAATTTTGCACATCCTCCAGCGTCCTCTAGTTGAGCGAACATGTTAGGCATATAATTCATACGCTTTGGCTGGTGGAAGGCGATATGATCATCCCAGTCACTGCGTAGGATCTCTTGCCCGTATTCTCCTTTCTGGAGGTTCTCTATGAGCCAGAGCTGGAGTAATAAGTTGCAACCCTCAAAATGATTGGCCCTTTGCTGATAGTTGTCCAGGGCTCTGTATATCTCAGCGACGATCATGGGCACTAAACTGAAAGGCTTATTCCCTCCATCAGAGTCTTGGTTACCATGCCCAGTCCGGTGTGGATACTAGCCTTCTTCGTAGGGAACACTATCATTCCCAAAAAGTAGAACATAAAAACGAAGAACCTTCTATGGATACGCCCCAATAATGTGAGGGCAAATTCATCTAAGTAGGTATGGTATGACTTGATGTGGTCGTACCTCTCGTACAGATAGTCGAATGGATGTAAGAGTATTTCAGGCAGGTTAAATGTGGGTTCTTCTTCAATCCCACCATCTTAAGGAAACCCCTACCCTTGCAATTCTCTAGCATCAGCAAGCCCGGAGTCTCCTAAGGAATACCAGCTAAACCTCATATTTCTTCGAGCAAAGGAGTCATTTCAAAATCCCTGAAGCGGAACAAGGACCTGTCACTATCCTAGAACAGTCTCGCAACCTTTATGATTCTGTTGTCAAGTTGAATTTCTAGAAAAGAAGGCCAATTCTCTAAGTATTTGCGGACGAGTGTACGATCACTGGAGTGGAGGTCTTTCCACCAATTCAGCAGCCTTGGATGAATGTTTGTTACCATGCCAAATCTGGGGACTTCGTGCCTCATTTTCTGCAAAACAAAGCATTAGGCCCTACCTAACCGGACTCGACTATTTAAAATAATAATTAGCATGGCAAGCATTTAGTTCTCCAAATAAATGCACAGAACATGGAGGTGTCTATTTGGGTTTCAAGGAAACCCCGTGGACTTTGGACAAGGCTATCCTAATGAGTCATTATGTGGACAACATAACTGACTCGGCTAGGTTTGACCATGATGCATGTACATTTTAAATGGAGTAAGGTTTCTATTGGGGTATTATATAAGTACCCTTGAGCGGACAACTCAAGAGGGAAAGGCAAGGAACCGTCGACTGCAACGATGATCGACTGGTTTTACTGCAAATACGCCTTTGCCAAATTTAAAGGATGATAATATTGAAAGGTCGCAACCACTCATTATAAGAGTTGTTGTAGTATTTGTTTGGCACGAGTGGAATATGATGTTGAAGATGAAGTTTACAAGAATGAAATAAATGGACATGTATTTCAATATTCATACATTAAATGTTTATAATAATTTCTCAAAATTACATCGGTATTAATGGAAAGTGGTAAATGAAAGCGTTAAATTAAAAGAAACAAAAGACAAGTCAGTTTCGAATAGAGGCATTAAACAAAGCAATAAAGTCACATATAACATGAAACGGTAAAAGCCTAAAGAGTCCCCAGCAGAGTCGCCATTCTGTCGACGTCCCCTTTTTCCAGAATCGGGGTTCAGAATTGGGTATACGACATTCGGGAGGACAACTCTATTCCCTTGTGAGAATTGGGTTTTTTGAGTTTGAAGAGTCACCACCTAATGATTATAGTGCATTAGGACACTTTTAAGAAAGAATTTGAGATGAAAAACTAGAGTTTGGGTAAGGGTTAGAAATTATCTCGAGGGTAAGGTGTTAAGCACCCCTCAAGATCCACTAGTGTGGTTCCCGACCATGTTACAATTGTGACTTTAAGTGCAAATAACAAGTAAACAAGAATGAATTACAAATACGAGGGGGTTTTCATATAATAGTTGCAAATAATTTGAATTTAAAACGAAGTTAAAGAAGCTGAAATTTGAGAAGAAAGTAGTTTTAAAATTCCGAATAAACGAGTGAAGAGAGGGAAAATTTTCACATAATTACTGGAAGTAACTGAAGTTAAAAAGCAGTTAAAGAAGCTGAAATTTGAGCGGAGGGGGGAAAGCAGTTTTCGAAATAAAAATAAACAGGTAAAGGGAGAGGGGTCCTATATTTATAAATAATATGGATCACCCCACATAACACCCGGTAAGCATTTATATACGTGATGTAATCGCGTGGTCATCATTTCCATATCTACCCTTCCCACCCCATTAAGGTATTAAAGCGCAGAATGTCTCGTTACTTATTACATGCTAGTACTTGTCCCAATCCTATTAGTCCCGGAGGCATTTGGACTACTAGTCCTAAAAGGAGAGGGGTTTGGGGACTTTTGAGAGTTTTCAAAGAATAAAATACTAAGGCGTCAATAAAAATACATAATGCAAGTAAAGGGGAAAGAAAATAAGCAAGTAAGGCTCAAATAAGCCTCCTAAAATTAGATAAAGCCATAGAGTTTAGCATGTCTTGCACATACTAGTTTAGTCTTAAATTAAATTAAAGCGATAAGTGGACTGGTTCAACACATATTTTAGATAGGAAGTCTGCATTAGGCTTACTCGAATGTAGTTGTTTAAGACTGATCCAGTTGATTAGTTAACCCTTTTTGTCTATGTGTCGGATAAAACTATTGATTTTTAAAACACAAGCTGATTTTAGAGAAAAGATTACAGAGTAAAAATAGGTTTCAGAAAAGAGCACTGGTTTGTTACAAAAGTGGTTTAACAACTAAAACGAGTTTTAGAAGGCATACTGGTCAGAAAAAGGAGTTGCCAATTTTTAACAAAAGAACTAAGTTGCAGCCTGTTTAGAAAGGATTTATCAGATAAGTATAAAGAAATGACTTTAGGCGAATTTAAAAAAAAAAGTTTACCGGAGTTAAGGAGAGTAAGTTTTAGAAAGAATGCAAAAACAAAGTTTTAAGAGTTCAGAAAATGTGTAGGAAGTCGTTTGTTTTAGTAAAATCGATACTTTTTTAAACAAGTGAGACAGCTCTGGTTCGAAATCCCTATAGGCATGCTTTCTACATGATATTGCTTCTTGATACCTTTTCAAACGCTAATAGAAACCTTATAAATAATGATATCTATATATGCCATTTTTATTATTAAACCAAACTATTTGCCTAATGACGTTATTATATGTGAAGATGCAAACCCCTATAGGCATGGTATCTATATGCATAGTTGCAGAATTCAGAAGTTAAATCCTATAGGCATGCTTTCTACGTGTGAAATTGCACAAATTAGAAATAAAATCCTATAGGCATGTTTTCTACCCTTTGTGCATAAAAGTAAACCCCTTCCCTTTCTCGCTAAATCCCCATGAGTTTATACAAATTATTATAGACTAGTAGAACAAAATTGAAATTATAAGTACATCAGGAATCTTCAGCTGCAGCCAAGGAACCTAATTCAGACTTAGTATCTAATAATATGAGATTGAACCACTTCCGAGATTAAGATTTCCAAAGCCTTCTCTTATCTAGGGTGTTTCAGAGATCCAAGGAGTTTCAGGAACCCCATGTAGTGCTTACACCCAAGATATTAATCAGAATGAGTTATGGTGCAGTGTGGAAAAGCCAGCCCTCTAGTGTCCAAGTTCAGAGGGAGCTCATGGATCCCAAGGCAAGGCTCATAAGAGGGGGCAGAACTTAAGTTCTAAGAATGAGTTCAAGTGCAATAGAGAGGGGTAGAGGGTGCCAAGGCAGGCTGGTGGTCATACCTAACAATAAGGTAGGCCGACACACCCCTGAACAAGCCTATTCAGCTAGCAAATAAGAGCACAAACCTATTGAAGGTCAGACTATGGTCTAGACAGTGATTAGGACACTGCCAGACCAATGTCTTAAGCTCAGGATACATATAAAGGGGAAAAGGGGAATGAGAATTGAAAGAGTTTAGGACTCAGGAAATCCAGTCCATTTACATGAACATCAATGTCAAGTGTTGTCATGTTTCTGAACCATAACTCAACATACAAAAGGAATTGGGGGATAGGGATTCTTGTAGGAGCATAGCAAGGAAACAAACCAACTTGCAAAAATTTACATTATGGAAGCAGTAAACCAAACAAAGAAGGGACTGAAGAATAAACACATAGGGGAGTGGGAAAAATTAAACAAAGGTAACATACCAGTTTCAGAAGAAGCAAGCAAAGAAAAGTAGGATACTTTCAAACCAAGCCACAATCAAAAGAATGTTCATGCCTGTGAGTTCAGAGAACTCGAATACTTTTGAGAAAATCTAAGTGTATTTGAGAGAAAAAGTAATGACGTGTTCGTGTTATCTCTTTTTGAAAAGGGAAGAAGTACATGTATTTGTAGTTTTTTGAAAATGAGTAAAAGTGAGGTAATAAGCCACAGACATGGAAACAATCACTAATCAGATTCAATTACACCAGTAATTTCCCTTAATGAATGGATCACTTGTTAACGGGCAGAGATGGGTTTAAGAATAAGGAAAGAAATCAATTTAAGAGGCAGATTGGTTATTTCCCTAAAAGGAGTAGTAAAACAATACAGTTAGCAATTAAGTCCAAGTATAGGAACACACTTATTTTGAGAAAGGATTCAGTAAAGCAAAATAAGGAAATAAATCAATTTAACCTTAACAGGCGAAGGAAATCAGAATTTCACAAGGAAAAGTTTTGAAAATCAGTCAGGAGTTTGAAAATCAATCATACAAGGGACTCAATATATAAATGAAGTGCACAAGTAATAGGTATGTGAGGCCAAGATATGGCAAGAAGAAACAATATATAGTAATAGCACAGACTTAATAGACAATAAGCATTCATAGCATGATAGTCACGTCAGTCAAATTTCATTGACTTATTAATAGAGAAAATGATCAGAAGCATGCAAAGCCAAGTGAAAACTTTTCTAAAAACATAGTCAAGTTCGACAAATAGAAAGAACTCAGAGTCAAAGGAATTACATAAAGAAAAGGGATGATGACACAAAGGAATTCCAAATCAAGTCGAGCAATTTCAAGCAGATGCAATGCACTAGCAATTTTAGGAACTCGCATAAACCCCAAGAAAATTAGGGTTTTTAGCACTTAAAAGATGATAAACAAATGAAACAAACAACAAATAATCTCATATTCTCAAACAAATCCCAAAAATTAAGGTTTTCAAAACCTAGAGATGATAAGCAAATGAATTGAACAAAAAAATTAGCAAACAGACCCAGAAACTCTAATTTAAAATCAAAAGATTTTTGAAAAGGAAATTTGGGGAAAATACTTGAAATGTCAAATACACCACAGATCTAAACAGATAAACAAAAAAGAACCTCGACTAGGCTAGGGTTTCTGAGAACCCTAGAAACGAGAAAGGCTTGGAAGAAACAAAATCAGATATGAGTCAATAAGGTCGGAATCAGGCTCAGGAGGCTAAGACACGCTAGAGCAAGGCCGGAGATGGCTGGAAACCTAGAATCGATGAAGGTCTGAGTGAAGACCCTCGAGGTCTAGCCTCGAACCTTTAGGTATCAAGCACGTGAGAGCAGTAGGAGTGAGTATATGTCGTCCATGACTTGAGCGACCATGAATTTCGATGCGTTTGGGGTTGAAAGCGGCATAAAATGATTAGGGTTTCGAGAGAGTTTGACAGCGTTTGAGAGAAAAGGGAGCCAGAGGCGGCGTCTGAGGAGAAATGAGGTAGGGTAAGGGGTCGTTTAAAATTAAAAAAGGAAAGAGGGGAAGGTGGTCATTGATCTAAATGATCAATGACCAAGATTAAAAAGGGTTATGATTTGGGTCGGTTAAATGGGTATTGGGTCAGGTAATTCGGTTTAAATTGGGGTGCCAATTTTGGCTGAAATTGAAATAAAATTGAGGCTAGATTTTAAATACCATTTTTTCCCTTTTATTTTATAAAAAAGGTAATAATGGTTTTAAAAATAAATTAAAAATACTTAATAAAAAAATATTACATAAATATTAACCTTAAAATACTGGAACTAATTTTGTAATTATAAAATTCTATTAATCACAAAATAGGCTATAATTGTAATTATATGCAATTTAGCTTTTAAAATACCAAATAAATTTGTTAAAATATACAAAAATTACCTTAATTAAGTTTTGGTACAAATGTGAGAATAAAATGAATTATTCACCAAAAATAATAATTTTAAAAATAATTATTGGATTTTGTTGTATCAAAATAGGCAATAAATTAGTTTAAAAATTATTAAAAATGCCAAAACTCTTGGGTGTGCTTATATATGTATATATATGCTATTTTGGAATTATTTTGGAAGGAAAAATTGGGTATCAACACGTAGTACCACGTCAGGCGCCATCACGACAAGTATGACATTTAATCACAATACGAGTTTTATAAAACATAATTTTGAGTGCATACTTCTTATATTTTAGCGACTTAACATAGTTGTTATATGATCAGCAGTTTTTTTCATTTTCTCTTATTATTAAACCAAAATTTTAATTTTATTTATTGACAATATAAGAGAATTTTATTGTATCAAGTCATCAAAAAGATAATTATAAATGTATGCTCGGATTAATAATCTGAAAATATAGGACAAATTTCCTACTACAATATATATACATATCAATAATGTAAAAATTATTTAGGAAGGGGTGAAATAGGGTTAGGGTAGTGTGGTGGCATTCTACGTGATAGCCACTTTACCTAAACGACAAGTATAACGACTCGACCGGTCGCTTTGAGCAATTGAACTTTGCTCGATAGTTTGAGGTCATGAGTATCTCCATATGATGTATTATGACATATGAATTATCGGTTTTGGTTTTCAGGTTATTCAGAATCGATTTGGAAGAATGAATTTCATGGTTTAAGCTTTAAGTTGGAAGAGTTGACCAAGTTTGAATTTTTGAATTTAACCTCAGAACAGAGTTTCTATGGTTCTGCTAGGTCTGGAAAGTAATTTTAGACTCGGGTGTATGCCCAGATATGCATTTGGATGTTTCTAGAAGGTTTCGGCACAAATTGGCAAAAGTTGAAAATTTGATGTTTTAGAAAGTTCATAAGTTTGACCGAAAGTTGACTTTGAGGATATCGGATTCGAATTGTGTTTCAAGGAATTGGAATAGCTTTGTTATGTTATTTGGGACTTGTGTGCAAAATTTGAGTTCATTCGGAGATGATTTGATATGTTTCAGCGCGAGTTTTTCAAAGTTGAAAGTTCATTAGTTTGATTTGAGGTGCGATTCATCATTTTGATGTTATTATGCATCATTTGAGGCCTTGAGTAGGTTCTTTCTATGTTATGGGAATTTTTTGTTATGTTCGAACAGGGTCCCGAAGGACTCGGGTGAGTTTCAGATAGGTTTGGGTTGTGTTGCACTCGTTTTTTTTCGATGTCGTTTCTTCAAGCATAGATGGTACCATATTGAGCAAATGAGGTCCAGTTTATGTTTTATTGAATCATTATGTCTGTATAGTAATTACGGAGCCATATCAAAAAATATCGTCGAATTTGGACATCGTATGAGGATTTTATGGTCATTTTACTAAGAATTAGGTTGCCAGACTTTCAGATTAATTACGAAATTGGCAGTGACTTCATATTAAAAATTTGTACTTTTTTCAAATATTAAATCCAACATATCTCCTTCATTATAAGGTCAAATAGAGTGATTCAACAACCTAACTTTACTGAAACACAAGAAATCCATTAGAGGAATCAAAAGCGAGTTTAAGTATCGTTTAGCACACAAAACGAGGCATAACAACTGGGCAAAAATACTTAATACGGAAGGTTTGTACATTTGGTCATACTTTGAGTTGGGGAGCACGGATTTGGACAATATTTGGAGGCGATTTTTACCATATGGATTGCGGTAAGTGTGTTATAGTCGATTTTGGTTATATTTCATGAATCCATCATTGTTTTTGGCATTTGATTGATGAATTCAAAGAGAAATTAGGGGGTTTTGTCTAAAAATTTAGAAAGTGAATTTTTGAGTTTTTTACGTCGATTCGGAGTGGGATTTGAGTAAAACTAGTATGGTTGGACTTGTAATTGAATATGTTGTTGAATTTTGTGAGTTTTGTCGGTTTTTGAGGTGTGGGCCCAGGTTTGACTTTTTGGCTGATTTTGGAATTTTGATTGAAGATTCGATCTTTATCGATTGGGTTTATTTCCTTTGGCATTATTTGATATATTTTAGTTGCTTTGTCTAGTTTCAATCCGTTAAGAGGTAGGTACATGCGGGATGTCATTTTTGGAGCATCGCTTGGCTTCCTCGGTGTTGGATTTGTCTTTGAGGTAAGTCACACTTCTAAACTTGGTATTGAGGGTATAAAACCCCGAATTACGTGTTATGAGTTTGGTGTTGAGGTGATGCATATGCTAGGTGACGGACATATGGCCGTGCACCGTGTGAATTGTGACTATGTTATTTCTGTGGTATTATATAGTTACCTGATCTTATTTATAAACATGAAACTTCTATGTACTATAGCTATTAAGTTAGGATCCATGTTAGAAACCATGTCTAGGCATGCTTATTCTGATGGGACCAATTGAGGTCATATTACTGTTGAATTATTTGTTTAAATTGCAATTTCATACATAGTCATGTTCATTCATTTCATATCGTATCTCAGTCTCTGTTGTTATTTATTAACACATCATATCGTCATTTTAGGCTAGTATCATTGCATTGTGAGCCCGAGAGACTGGAGAGATTGATGCCTGAGTGAGACTGAGGGCCTGAGTGTAAATGATATTATGGGATCGGGTTGCACATCGCAGCATGTTATATTGATTTATGCCTGGATCTGTCTTACTATAGCGCCTGGGCTAGAGAAACCACTCTGGAGCCTGTACGTACCCCCAGTGAGCGCGGTTGATTTATATTGAGCGAAGGATCTTCCATGGGCATGGATCTTGCCCGAAGAATTTATATTTGGGGTTGGATTTCCCTGGGCTGCATTGGCCTTATAGAGTACTGAGTGACTGACTGTCAGTTTCTATGTATATATTCGGGATGGACTTTCCTTGAGCTGGATTGGCTATATATAGTACTGAGTTACTGAGCATGTTTAGTGGTTGATAATGATCAGTGGAAAGTGTGTGACAGTGAGATTGAGTACTCTAAGAGTGTGAATTGTATCTGTGAGATACATTGCATTTGACACGTACACTTGGCATACAGGCATAGAAATGAATTTTCCTCATGTTGTATGGTATCACAACATCCATGACTTCTCACATATATTTACATATATTCATACACATTTATTTACATCATGTCATTTCAAAATCAAACATTTACCTCTTGAAAGGTTTGGGAAAAATTACAGTTTTCAAACTTGCTTATATTTTTGGCAATTTCGGTAAAAGATTTGGGCTTTTCACTGATATACTTTAAAATAGACCTATTTTCTGGAACTGTGAACGAACTAAGCATTTTATCTCTCATTTACTTCTTTTATTACTTACATTATGTTGTTATGAACTTTTGTTGTCTATTGGTGTTGTACTCCAACCTATGTTCCAGCTCATCACTACTTTCAACCTAAGGTTAGGTTTGTTACTCATTGAGTACATGGGATCGGTTGGACTCATACTACACTTTTGGACCTTGCGTGTAGATGTTGGATGATGATGTTATTGTGATCGACAAGCAATGGAATTGAAGACGTACCTGTGTTCCGGTTGTAGTTGCCTCTTGTTCATGGTAGAAAAAAATTTGTTTAAGTACATTTCGAATAGATGATGTATTTATTTCATACAATCTTTGTAAATTCTAATGTTAGAAGCTCGTGATTTTTACTACCAGTC
Organism: Nicotiana glauca; assembly: GCA_026770625.1. NCBI lineage: Eukaryota > Viridiplantae > Streptophyta > Magnoliopsida > Solanales > Solanaceae > Nicotiana > Nicotiana glauca. The sequence goes on from MU728737.1 coordinate 256,538, forward strand.
CTTGAAAAATTTATAGGATTCAGATGTTTTCTTTTGCTTAATTGTCGTATTAAATATCATTGGAATTGGATAGTTGTTAGTTGGCTTACCTAGCACGTTGGGCTAGGAGCCATCATGGCTAGTTGGATTTTGGGTCATGACAAGTTAGTATTAGAGCTCTAGGTTCATAGGTTCTACAAGTCATGAGCAAGTGTCTAGTAGAGTCTTGCAGATTGGTATGATGAATGCGGCATTGATTGAGCTTGAAGCGTAACTCTTTTAATACCTTCCATGCATTCGTATGCGCATGGGAACACTTGGTATCAGCTATGCATTGACAGCTTGTGATTCCATGGATGAGGTGTGAGATGTGATTTCAGTGTGCTGATGATGGGCCAGTCTGAAGGACGTGAGGCTGGGATATGGATGTAGCTTAAGCACGAAGATTTCAATTGTGTGAGCATGAGCTTTTGGATTTATACATCCGGTAGTCTCCCTTGAGTGGAATTTATGGCTCAATGAGTGGCTGGATGTCTACGTGATAAGTATGATGTGGCTACAAGATGTGTTCATATGGTTTGAATGTGATGAGAAGAGTTTACTTGAGATGTAGAAAGGACTATCGGGTGCTTATTTTTGTCTTGATATGATGCATAGTCTCGAGTTATGAGTGTGTTGAGGGATCTTTCATGTTGTTTAAGTGGAACGAATTAGATTTTTGTGTCTTGTTGATGAGTTCAGGCGCAGAAGATTAGGTGATTGTGAAGTAGTTGTGGCTGTGAAAGGGTAAAAAAAATATCAGTTTGAGGCTAAGTAGGCGGGTTATCACCTGTGAGGTAATCTACGGATGTGTAATCCTTATGATGCTGTATGGAGACTTTATTTCCTACCAGTGGTTTATATTTGTGCGATTTGAGTTGGACTGGTTGAAATAGTTGACCTGACTGTCGCGAGGAGGAATGCGAGCTCAACGGATGTTCAGAAGTATTATGTGGTTTGTGTTACATGAGTTTATGACAGATTTTGTTGAATCTCAACGCGGTAATATTGTTGTAATAAAGTATGGGCATTGTGAGTTATCGAGTGTTTTAATCTATGGCTTTTAGCCAAGCGGGGGAGTCTGCTATTGATGATTTCATTGCGTGGTTATGTGTTGTAATGGTATTGGTTTGAGGCATACCTATGAATCAGATATGACTTGCAAAGGTTGAGATCGAGGATTACTCGAGTAAAACATTTCTGGATATGGGTTATGTTACAGGTTATGTTACACTTTATTGTAATGACCCGGCCGGTCATTTTTAGAATTCATGCCCTGATCCCCTACTAATTGCTTCCCCTAAGTTCATTCTGCTATTTTGGTTACCGGGATGTTCGGTTTTGAACTTCGACGAATTTTGGGACACTTAGTCCCTAAATGAGGGCTTAAGTGCTGGAAAGTGGTCCGTAGTCGGAATAGTGTGAAGACGACCTCTGAATGGAAATTCGATGGTTCTGTTAGCTCCGTTAGGTGATTTTGGGGTTGGGAGCGTGTTCGGAATGTATTTTGGAGATCTGTAGCTAATTTAGGCTTGGAATGCCGAAGTTTGAATTTTCGAAGTCTCCGGTCCGATAGTGAGTTTTTGATCCGAGGGTCGGAATGGAATTCCGAAAGTTGCAGTAGCTCTGCTATGTTATTTTGGACTTGTTTGAAAAATTTGGCGTCGTTCCGAGTTGAATTGATAGGTTTCGGCTTGAGATTTGTTATTTGAAGACTTGGAGGTTCATAATCTTGACTTTTGGTTTGATTCGTCATTTCGATGTTGTGTTATGTGATTTGGGACTTCGAGCGAGTCTGTGTTAGGTTATATAACTTGTGTGTGATTGGTTGAGGTCCCGGGGCCTCGGGTATGTTTCAGATGCTCAATGGGTAAATTTTGAAGTTAGAAGGAAATTTGCAGCAGGACTTCTATTGTTTTCGCTTCTGCGGCTTGGGAACCGCAGAAGCGGCGCCGTAGAAGCGGAAGGTGGACGTTGGCTTGGGAACCGCAGAAGCGGTGTAAGTTCCACTGAAGCGAAGTTGCTTCTGCGATTGGTGGACTGCAGAAGCGGTTCGTCGGCTAATTAGGAGAACCGCATAAGCGGTTGGTTTTCCACAAAAGCGGGACCGCCGAAGTAGTCCCTGGACAGCAAAAGTGGAAATCACTTATGTGAAATAGGATAATTCGAGGATTTATTTCAAAAGTTGAAAAATCAATTGGGAGCTCGGGAGAAGGCGATTTTGGGTGGATTTTGAAGAGAAGATCAGTGGGTAATGTTTCTTTAACCTCGTTTAGTTGTTTTCTATCAATATCTAGTGAAATCCACCATTAGAATTCGAATTCAAGGTCAAAATTGGGGAAAATTTGGTGAAACTTCTTAGACTTAATTATTGTGTTTTGAAGGGGCATTTGACCTCCGATTTGGGAGATTTTATATGGTTAGACTCATGAGAGTACGAGAGTTCTGAAAATGTAAAAATTATTCGATTCCGAGACGTTGGCTGGAGGGGTATTTTTCTCATTTTACCTAATTTCGCGCTTTAACTTTGAATTAAATAATAAAATCAGTTGCTTGAGATGTTAATTACAATGTGTGATTTAATTGAATAAATTTCGGCCATTTGGAGTCGAGAACTCATGGCAAGAACGTTGTTGCTAGTTGATTTTAGCCGGTTTGAGGTAAGTATCTTGTCTAACCTTGTGTGGGGGACTTCCCCTTAGGATTTGAGTCTTCTTTGTTGATTTTTCCTTGTACGTGAGGTGACGAGTGCGTGCTCGGATTTATTTGTTTAAATTGTCCATTTTTGGCTCTTAGATCCTTGAAATCATCGAATATGGAGTTGTTCTTGATACGATTGAGTTTCCTGTTGTTAGTTTCACTTCTACATGACTTACTTGGAATTTATTTGCCCTTTTGGTTCATTCTTGTTGCCTAATTGACTTTTACTTGTTTAACTAAAGACATTTACTCTTATCTAGCCACGTTATCTTTCATAACTGCTTGTCTTAAATTGGAAATCATTATTTCTATTTCTCATGTAATTAATTGGCCCTAATTGAAAAGAAGCTAGATATCCTATGCTTAGTTGATATTTCCTTATTGAGATTTATGTGACTTATGTTAACTCCCTCACTGTTGAATTAAGTATTATGGAATCGTTGATTCGTAGTATTTTCTCCCTTGCTGAGTTGTTCTTATTGCACTTAGTATTTTCCTATTGCGGTTATTCCTTGTGAGTTAGTTGTACCATCTTTTGGTGAACGGAATTTCTCGAGTTGATTCTCTTGCTTGTTCCTATATATATATATTGTCAGTTATTGTGTTGTACTTGGGATTGTGATGCACGAGGTTTCTGTCATGTGGTTGTTTATATTGTGATGCACGAGGTTTATGCCGTGCAGTTGCTGTTACTATAATGCACGAGGTTTCTGTCGTGCGGTTGTTGTTGAGGGGTTACACGAGGTCTTTGTCGTGCTATTGTTGTTATTGATGTTTTTCACATGCGACGTAATAAGGCGGGATATGTTATGTGCTAATATGTGGGTTGCGCATGTGGCGGAATAAGGTGGGAACATTGTTATGCACATGTGGCGGAATAAGGCGGTGCTTATTATATTATTAATTGCACACATGGCGAAATGAGGGGGACTATGTCAGGGATTGATTGTATAGAGTTGTGACTTCATGTGTAGGTATTTCTATTGTTTTATATTGTGGTTGTGGGTTGTCTATAAGTGTTAACGCTTGGGAGTTGTGAGGGAACATCGTACGCGCAGTCCATTCTCCTTTTCATGTTCACTAACTAGTAGAATTTTGTTAGAAACACTTGCACAAGCATACATGTAGCTGAACACTCCTTTTAGAGGTGAATTCCTTCTGATTTTTGCTAAGGGTGGAGGTACGCCCTCGTTGTCTATTATATTTGTGAGAGTGGCCCTAGTGGGCCAGTTAGTTGTCAGCTTTATCATGAGGTTGATGGGGCACGGGATGCCCATTTGTTAGATTCAGATGCTGGGCCTCTTATGAGTGTGGTTATTCGAGACTTGGTGAAATTGTGGAAAGAGTTGAATAAGACCTCTCATGAACATCATTGTAGGATATGAGTTGTTAACTAGTCTTTCCCCCTGCTGTGTTGGTACCATAGGAAATTAGATTGTGATTCTGCCATCGTTTTGTAGCATCCTTATTATATCCTTGCTGTTAATTGTTGTATTTATCCCTTATTGTGAATTGTAGCATTTTTGGTCATACATGCAATCTTTACATATTCATATGTCGTTATCATTGTTCCTATGATTATACTGTTTATTGACCGGTAGGTGTCTCGACTGTTCCTCGTCACTACTCCACCGAGGTTAGTCTTGATACTAACTAGGCACCGCTGTGGTGTGCTCATGCTATTCCTCTGCACATTTTTGTTGTGCAGATACAGGTACTCCCACGCAGTTTTGTCAGCTATGGAAGGAGGCGTATCGGTAGAGACTTCAAGGTATATCTGCTACGTCCACAGACCGAGGAGTCCCTTTCCAGCTTTCTTTAATAAGTATAGTTCTTCCAGTATTTCTCTTTTGTATAGATACTCTTGAGTCAGAGCCTCTTATGTATTCCTTAGCTTGTGATTTGTGAGTTTTCAGGTTTTGGGAGTGTTGTTAGCTTCGAGAATTGTTATGGTATGTGCCGAGCGGCACCTTAAACACCATTTTTATTTTACTAATCCAGTATTATTTACTTCCCTCCGCAATTATGGTTTATCTTCCGCATTGTTAGGCTTACCTAGTCATAGGAACTAGGTGCCATCACAACATGTTCATGGAGGGTGAACTGGGGTCGTGACAAGTTCGTATCAGAGCTCTAGGTTCATAGGAATCACAGATAATAAGCCGGTTTATTAGAGTCTCGTCGATCGGTACGGATATGCCTGTACTTATCTACAAGAGGCTATGTAATCGTTAGGAAAGTTCAATTTTATTTGATTTCCCTGTCGTGCAAGATTTTGGACATCCACAATCCTAAACCTTTGTCTTCTACTCTCTTACAGATGGTAAGGACACGTACTACTCGAGGCGATCAGGCACTCGCGCCCCCTGCTGCAGTCGTCGGAGGTCGGGGCTGGGGTAGAGTTCGAGGACGTACATGTGGTGTAGCAAGAGCGCCTGTGCAAGCTGCCGCCTACGCACCACCAATAGATCCAGCCGGAGTCCAGGCACCTGACATGCCTACTACTACCACTACCCCAGCCATTCAGGAGACTTTGGCACACTTCATGAGTATGTACACCACTTTGGCTCAGGCAGGATTGCTCTCCCTTGCTGCAACCACATCCCAGGTCGAGGGAGGAGCACAGACTCCCGCCGCCCGCACTCCTAAGCAGTGAGCGCATGTTGAGCAGGTCCCAAAGATTATTCCTGCACCGCCTGCGGCACCAGTTCAGCCTGAGGGCATGGCAGCGGCTTCCGAGCAAAAGTAGATGAGACTAGAGAGGTTTAAGAAGTATGATCCTTCGGTGTTCAGTGGATTAGCGTCAAATGATGACTTGGGGTTTCTTGATGAGTGTTACCGTATTCTCCGTACTATGGGTATCTCTGGCTCGAGCGGGGTTTCTTTCACTACTTTTCAGCTTCGAGGAGCCGCCTATGATTGGTGGTGCACCTATGAGTTTGACAGTCTGGACGAGGCAGCTTCACTGACTTGGACTCAGTTTTCAGATATGTTTCAGAGAGAGTTTGTTCCTTAGAGCCTCAGGGATGCATGGCGTGCGGAGTTTGAGCATTTTCACCAAGGTGTTATGACCGTCTCGGAGTATGCTATCTGTTACACTAGTTTGGCTAGACATGCCTCAACCTTGGTTTCTACTATCCGTGAGAAGGTTCGCTGGTTCATTGAGGGGCATATTCCTAGCATTAGGTCCAGCATGACCCGTCATTTGGAGATGGATATTCCATATCAGCAGGTGGTGAACATTGCTAGGAGGAGATGAGAGAGAGAGCATACAAGATCAGGAGGAAGATTTAGAGGAGGCGAGGTGTCCTCATAGACCGAGGAGATACACAGGTCCTTATTTTGAGGCAGGGTGTGTCATGGTAGAGGTTTTGCGGGTCAGCCAGTTCAGTTTGCGCTTTAGACTCAGCATGATGACTCGGGTGTTTATGGGTCTCGGAGTACCCGTACCGCACAGTTCCCACCGCCTCGTCAGCAGAGGGGGTGCTTTGAGTGTGGAGATACTAGCCACATGATGAGAGATTGTCCCAGACTTCAGACCGGTATGTCCCAGCGAGGTATTCAGGCGGATAGAGGGCGCCCGAGGAGGGGAGGCCCGACCCGTTGATGTGCTTCATATGGTAGGCTTAAGGTCGGTGCGCCAGTTGAATGTCATTCAGGTACGGATTCATTTTATTATTGAGGGGTACTATCCGTAGTTCTTCACAGCCATGCTTATCGGGGTGAGCTCCCTTATTTGTTGATCCCAGTATAGGTGCATTTCGTGATTTGCACTATATTTATTTGATTATTCCGTTGGTAGGTTTTATGAGTGATAGCCGTGTCTATCGTCCATTTCTAGCTGTTGTCGAGATTTATGAGGCTAGTCATAAATTCATGTTATCCGTTTCAGTAGGTTGATGTGATCACTGAGTATTCTTGTTTACGAGTGTGATTTCAATGCTCCCCCGATGTGGGAGCTAGTTTGTATTGTAATTTGTAGACATAATTGATCTAGTGAGAGTCTCTAGATGTGTTGATGTGTACCCTACTTGTGGTCCAGTGTTGAGGGCGGGACACTCATGATTTTTAGGTAATTTGAAATGTTGAGACCGGACTATGTACCGCGGTAAGAGTTATATCAGTATAAGATCCTTGTAAGTTCTTTATATGCTTACATTCTCTCTTGTTAGATGTCTTGTAGATTTGTGTTTTAGAAGAATTTATGCTAGTTAATTTGTTTGTTAATTCCCTTATATGTTTTCCTTTCACATATTCATTCATTTTCGTCATATGCTTCTTGTGTTTTAGTTTATTGGATGTGTACCCGTTGGTGTTGGCTGAGATTTGGTTAATCGGGTGTTTTGTCATGTGGTTTTCGTGGTTATTGAATCATCACCAGTGTTGTGGAGGTTTGACAGGAGTTCCTATTGAATATAAGGCTTATGGCCGGTACAGATTTGATCTCAGGCAAGTATTGCTAACAGAAATGTTATTGTGGGCCTATGTGCGGTGTGTCATGTTGTGTGGTTGTACCCTGTATGTGTTGGCTTGAATTGAAGTAGCTTTTTGAGACTGATACCGGATATGGATGTAGGATCGGATCTTTCGGAAAGGGATGGAAGGTGAGAATTCTGACTTGAAGGCCTATTAGTATTGCTAGAAAGGCTAAAATTTCAGTTGAGATGGTGTCGTCATGCTTATGTGGATTGGGGTGACGTGGGATCACCCGCGGGTGTATGTTGGATGTGTGCACTCAGTGACTTGAAGTTTTCAGGTGTGTTCTCTACGCTCGTTCGAGGACGAACGAATGTTTAAGTGTGGGAGGATGTAACGACTCGACCGGTCGTTTTTAGAATTCATGCTCTGATCCCCTATTAACTGCTTCCCCTAAGTTCATTATGCTATTTTGGTTACCGGGATGTTGGGTTTTGAATTTCGAAGAGTTTTGGGACACTTAGTCCCTAAATGAGAGCTTAAGTGTTGGAAAGTGGTTTGTAGTCCGAACAGTGTGAAGACGATCTCGAAATGGAAATTCGATGGTTCCGTTAGCTCTGTTAGCTGATTTCGGGGTTGGGAGAGTGTTCGGAATGTGTTTTGGAGGTCCGTAGCTAATTTAGGCTTGGAATGCCGAAGTTTGAATTTTTGAAGTCTCCGATCCGATAGTGAGTTTTTGATCTGAGGGTCGGAATGGAATTTCTGAAGTTGCAGAAGCTCCACTATGTCATTTTGGACTTGTCTGCAAAATTTGGCGTCGTTCCAAGTTGAATTGATAGGTTTCGGCATGAGATTCATTATTTGAAGACTTGGAGGTTCATAAGCTTGATTTTTGGTTTGATTCATCGTTTCGATGTTGTGTTATGTGATTTGGGACTTCGAGCGAGTCTGTGTTAGGTTATATAACTTGTGTGTGATTGGTTGAGGTCCCGGGGGCCTCGCGTGTGTTTCAAATGCTCAATGGGTAAATTTTGAAGTTAGAAGGAAATTTGCAGCAGGCCTTCTGTTGTTTTCGCTTCTGCGGCTTGGGAACATCAGAAGCGGCTTGGCAGCCGTAGAAGCAGAAGGTGGACGTTGGCTTGGGAAACACAGAAGCAGTGTAAGTTCTGCTGAAGCGAAGTCGCTTCTGTGATTGGTGGACCACAGAAGCAGTTGGTCGGATAATTAGGAGAACCGCAGAAGCGGTTGGTTTTCCGCAAAAGTGGGACCGCTTTCTGCGGTCCCTGGACCGCAAAAGCGAAAATCACTGGTGTGAAATAGGATAATCCGAGGGTTTATTTCAAAAGTTGGAAAATCAATTGGGAGCTCGGGAGAAGGCGATTTTGGGTGGATTTTGAAGAGAAGATCAGTGGGTAATGTTTTTTTAACCTCATTTAGTTGTTTTCTATCAATATCTAGTTAAATTCACCATTAGAATTCGAATTCAAGATCAAAATTGGGGAAAATTGAGTGAAACTTCTTAGACTTAATTATTGTGTTTTGAGTGGGCATTTGACCTCCGATTTGGGAGATTTTATACGGTTAGACTCGTGAGAGTATGAAGGTTCTGAAAATGTGAAACTTATTTGATTCTGAGACGTTGACTGGAGGGGCATTTTTGTCATTTTACCTAATTTCACGCTTTAGCTTTGAATTAAATAATAGAATCAGTTGCTTGAGATGTTAATTACAATGTGTGATTTAATTGAATAGATTTGGGCCATTTGGAGTCGAGAACTCGTGGCAAGAACGTGGTTGCTAGTTGATTTTAGCCGGTTTGAGGTAAGTATCTTGCCTAACCTTGTGTGGGGGACTTCCCCTTAGGATTTGAGTCTTCATTGTTGATTGTATTCCTTGTACACGAGGTGACGAGTGCGTGCTTGGATTTATTTGTGGAAATTGTCCATTTAGGATCTTAGATCCTTGAAATCATCAAATATGGAGTTGTTCTTGATACGATTGAGTTTCATGTTATTAGTTTCACTTCTACATGACTTACTTGGAATTTGTTTGCCATTTTGGTTCATTCTTGTTGCCTAATTGACTTTTACTTGTTTAGCTGAAGATATTTACTCTTATCTAGCCACGTTATCTTTCCTAATTGCTTGTCTTAAATTGGAAATCATTATTTCTCTTTCTTATGTAATTAATTTGCCCTAATTGAAAAGAAGTTAGATATCATATGCTTAGTTGATATTTCCTTATTGAGATTTATGTGACTTATGTTAACTCCCTTGTTGAATTAAGTATTATGGAATCGTTGCTTTGTAGTATTTTCTCCCTTGATGAGTTGCTCTTATTGTGCTTAGTATTTCCCTGTTGCGGCTATTCCTTGTGAGTTAGTTGTACCGTTTTTTGGTGAACGGAATTTTTTGAGTTGATTCTCTTGCTTGTTCCTGTATATATATTGTCAGTTATTGTGTTGTACTTGGTATTGTGAAGCATAAGGTTTCTATCATGCAATTGTTGATATTGTGACGCATGAGGTTTCTGCCGTGCAGTTTCTTTTACTTTGATGCACGAGGTTTCTATCGTGCGGTTGTTGTTGAGGGGTTACACGAGGTCTTTGCCGTGCTATTGTTGTTATTGATGTTTTACACATGCGGCGTAATAAGGCGGGATATGTTATGTGCTTATATGTGGGTTGCGCATGTGGCGGAATAAGGTGGGAACATTGTTATGCACGTGTGGCGGAATAAGGCATTGCTTATTATATTAATAATTGCACACATGGCGAAATAAGGGGGGCTATGTCAGGGATTGATTGTATAGAGTTGTGACGGCCTGTGGAGGCATTTCTATTGTTTTATATTGTGGTTGTGGGTTGTCTAACTGTGTGAGCATTAACACTTGGGAGTTGTGAGGGAACGTCGTATGCGCAGTCCATTCTCCTTTTCATGTTCGCTAACTTGTAGAATTTTGTTAGAAACACTTGCACAAGCATACACGTAGCTGAACACTCCTTTTAGAGGTGAATTCCTCCTGTTTTTTGCTAAGGGTTTAGGTACGCCCTTGTTGTCTATTATATTTGTGAGAGTGGACCTAATGGGCCAGTTAGTTGTCAGCTTGATCATGAGGTTGATGGGGCACGGGATGCCCATTTGTTAGATTCAGATGTTGGGCCTCTTATGAGTGTGGTTATCCGAGACTTGGTGAAATTTTGGAAAGAGTTGAATAAGACATCTCATGAACATCATTGTAGGATACGAGTTGTTAACTAGTCTTTCCCTCTGCTGTGTTGGTACCATAGGAAATTAGATTGTGATTCTTCCATCGTTTTGTAGCATCCTTATTATATCCTTGTTGTTAATTGTTGTATTTATCCTTTATTGTGAATTGTAGCATTTTTGGTCATACATGCAGTCTTTACATATTCATATGTCGTTATCATTTTTCCTATGATTATACTGTTTATTGACCGGTAGGTGTCTCGACTGTTCCTCGTCACTACTCCACCGAGGTTAGTCTTGATACTAACTGGGCACCGTTGTGGTGTGCTCATGCTACTCCTCTGCACATTTTTGTTGTGCAGATATAGGTACTCCCACGCAGTTTTGTCAGCCATGGAAGGAGGCGTATCGGTAGAGACTTCAAGGTATATCTGCTACGTCCGCGGACCGAGGAGTCCCTTTCCAGCTTTCTTTAATAAGCATAGTTCTTCCAGTATTTCTCTTTTGTATTGATACTCTTAAGTCAGAGCCTCTTATGTATTCCTTAGCTTGTGATTTGTGAGTTTCCGGATTTTGGGAGTGTTGTTAGCTTCGAGAATTGTTATGGTATGTGTCAAGCAGAACCTTAAACACCATTTTTATTTTACTATTCTAGTATTATTTACGTTCTTCTGCAATTATGGTTTATCTTTTGCATTGTTAGGTTTACCTAGTCATAGGAACTAGGTGCCATTACAACATGTTCATGGAGGGTGAACTAGGGTCGTGACATTTATGGGTATATGGGAATCGTGGGGTGATTGTGTTGTTATTCTTGAAGGAACTAGTGTGTGTGGAGTAAGAAATTGCTCGGTTGCTTAAATGTGTGGATTACATCTTTCAGTGTTGTTGTGCTAATAGGGCGCACGTCATTTGGCCTATTTGGTCGGTGCAACTGATATTTGAGAAGGGTGGACAACTCACGAGAAAGTTCTAGTGGGTTCAAGATTTATAGGTAGCAATTGAGAGTTTTCCGAATTTGTATATGGTTTGAACCTAAAATTACATTGGATGGTATCAGAACTTGCGGTATTTATATATCATTGTGGATTATCCACTTTAGTATCAAGGAGGTGAAGGAAAGAGTTTCAGGTTCACATAAGGTCTCTTCAGAGTGGGTGTATCGGTTGTGATGCTTGGGGGTGCTTAAGAGGTAATTCAATAGCTTTTGGGCCTTAGGGCAATGGGGTTTTATACTAGGATCTCGTGGGGTGAGTTTTGGTTAAGGATCGTGGTGTTCTGACAAGGAGAAGTGTCAACTTGAGGGTAATTCTAAAGGAACTCGGAGAAATAGGGCAGCTCGGTAGTAGGTTCGATCATCATGGTAATGGGTGTGATCGGTTCTTTGGGTGCTTATGATATGGTGGGTTTCTACAGGTGCTTTATGGCAACACTCTTGGGTTTGGCGTCCCGCGTGGCTTGGTTGAAATAGAGATATTTAGTTCTGATGGCTTAAATATGTGCAAATGGGTTCCAAAGAGTTCTCGATGGTTTCTAACATGATTTGTTATTCGGGAAGGAAGTAGTGCGCATGGAGTAGGAAATTGCTCGATTGCTTAAATATGTGTATTACTTCATTGAGTGTTGTTGTGCTAATGGGGCACAGGTCGTTCGGCCCATTTGGTCGGTGCAATTGAGATTTGAGAAGAGTAGACGACTCACGAGAAAGTTATAGTGGGTTCAAGTTTTATATGTAGCAATTGAGAGTTTTACTAATTTGTATATGGTTTAATCCTGAACATTGGATGGTAAAAGAACTCTCGGTATTTCTATATAATTGTGGATTATACACTTCAGTATCAAGGAGGTGAAGGAAATAGTTTCAGGTTCACATAAGGTCTCTTAGAGAGGGTGTATCGGTTGTGGTGCTTTGGGGTGCTTAAGAGGGAATTCATCAAATTATGGGTCTTAGGGTAGTGTGGTTTTATGCTAGGATATCGTGGGTACGTTTTGGTTAAGGATCGTGGTGTTCTGACAAGGAGAAGTATCATTTTGAGGGTAATTCGGAAGGAACTGGGAGAATTAGGACAACTTGGTAGTAGGTTGGATCAGCACGGTAAGGGGTCTGATCGGTTCTTTGGGTGCTTATGATGTAATGGGTTTCTACAGGTACTTTGTGGCAACACTTTTGGGTTTGGCGACCTGCGTGGTTTGGTTGAATTAGAGATATTCAGTTTTGATGGCTTAATTGTGTGCAAATGGGTTCCGAAGAGTTCTCGATGGTTTCTATTGTTATACCCCATTTTAATACGGGTCAAACCAGAGTATAACATATTGGTAATTTTGAATGTTTAAATAATTAAAGAGAGTCGCCACTAGTTATTTTAATGGTGAATTAGAACACCAATTTTAGCTAAGTAGTGCTTAAGATTAACTATATTTTATGATCTACTTAACCTTTGAGATTATGGGTAAGGGTTCTAATTAATCTTATAAGGAAAATTGTAAAAGCACCCAATATGATCCGCTAATTACGGTTACCCGGCCAAACTTAGGTTAATTAATCAAGGCTTTGTACAATCATTAAAGAGTAAGAAAAATATCTTCATTGCAACTTTGTAAGTCAAAACGCAAATCATTTGTAAATCTCCACTTCTGCATTTGAAAATTTAAGTCCTATAAAGCACCTGGAACAATATGAGCAAAATGTTTAAAGAAAACGTCATTTCCGAAAAGTTGGATTTGAAACTAAGAAAGTTAAAAAAGCAGATGCATTTTATTCTTTTGAAATGGAAAGCAGATGCATTTTTTTATTTGCTTCAAAGCGTGATATTAATATAAATGATATTTAAACTTATTGCGGGAAGAAAGTGATAAAAAGAGAGTTTTAACTGATTTGAAACTGACTTTTTAAGTCCCAAAAATAGATGCTCTTTATCTTTGAGGGTGCCTTGAAACAATCGTTAATTGATTAATAAAAATCGTTATTAATCCTATAGTTAAGCGTGAGTTCCACATACAACCTCGAAACTTGAAATAGCCTTGAACATATAAAACAACAACCATAAAAAGAGTAAATGGAACAGATAATAGAAGAAAATATTAGAAAGATGACATAGGTGTCCCAAGTAATTTTCGCTTGTTTTCTTGCTATTTGGTGCATTCTAAGAAAGAAGGTATAAGATATGATGACTCCATACTCGGGTAGTGTTGAGTCTTGCATTAAAATTCCATTTGCTCAAAAGGAAAAATAAAGAATTAGCGGAACATCTTGGAGCATGAAATAGAAATTCACATATCAAATTACTAGGAAAAGTAGTCAAGTATTACAACTAAATAATACTTGAACCGAAAGTAAAAGAGGAGGTTGCTGACCTTCTTCGAGGCAGTAAACCGAGACTGACGAGGTAATTTCAGATCTACCACCCCATATTTGCCGAGAATGTAAAAATGAAGACAAAATATTGAGCCACAAATTATAAAGCTTGATATTAAAAGAAAAGCAGAGTATGATATGAACATAGTTTTTCGGGATTATTTTCCCTTCTTGGTTTGGGGGTAAAGGGGTGGCACAGAGCTTAAGCTTAAAGGAGGGAATTCAAGCTTGTCTGAAATAGCATCCGAACGCTGGTATTTATAGGTGTAAAATTAGGGTTCTTGACTTGGGCGGAATTTCGAAATTCATATCTTTAATTTCGGTCAATATATCCATTTGAATTTGGACGTTGGGGAATTGCACACTTCACGTGATTCTTTCGTAACCTGAAATAGTGGGATATGCTCTGGTAGGTAGGTGTTTGAAAGTTAAGAATTGGCTAAAGAAATTGAGGAAAAGTCAAGATAAAAGGAAAAGAAGGCAAGGATTGAAAGGAAGGAAAGGGAAGGGGAACGTTTATTTTCTTATTGAAAGAAAACATCTTTTGACTTTTTTGTGAAAAAATGGAGAAGAGAATAAAGGTGTAGGTATTGATAGATGTTGATAATATATTAAATAGATGTTGATAAAAAAGTAAAGTAATAGCAATATTATTTACGGTACTACTATTAATAGAAGTAAACGTAGTAATAATAATAACAACAACAATAACAAAAATAATAATAATAATAATAATTAGTAGTAGTAGTAGCAACAATAGTATTAGTATTGTAATACTAATAACAATAACGACAAAAATAGTAATAATTTCATGATAAAAAATAATAATACTACTAATAAAATATTGAGCTTAGTCATAGTAATAATAGTAACACTAACACTAACATCGAATTAATATTAATACTTAGCGGTAGTCATAATGTATTAATACTATACTAATTCTAATGATAGTAGTAGTAATATTAATTATACTAGTAATAGTGATATTAGGTAAATAAATAATAATAATTAGGTATAGTTTGTGCTAAAAATGGTACAATAACTATTCTTGCATTATTAGTGATATTAGAAGCTCAAGTAAATAATTTGGAAGAAAAGTGGGACAAAATTGGATGTCAACAGCTGCACCTCTTTTACCGAAGACGATGAAAGAGTTTTCGGGTAAAGAATATTGACTTGATAGCTAATTTTGTCCCAAGCATCAAGTTGGAATGGGTCAAAGGGGACGTAAAAAATGATTGCGGCCGAACATCGGTTTCGAGTTGCCAACACATCTCGGGTTTCACGAGAATCAGGCCATATGTAGTTCAAGACTTATGGTACCCTAGAGTAGGACTCAACTAAAAATGATGTCCCAGTATTGAATAAAGACACTAAGTACCATGATTGAAGGAAATATATTTGAAATAAGGATTTGGTTAGAAATTTTGAGAGTCAATCCGAGCGGAGTTCGAAGTAGATCCTTGACCTTTGTTGGAGAGTTTGGTATTCCTCCCCAACAAACTGCCCAGTTCACTGCTAAGATATAGTTCCACGTTGCGCTATATTACTTGTAGAGCTGAACAATACTAAGAAAATTTGTTAGAAAATAAGATGCAATATACCTTAAAAATTAATCTTATGAAAATAATATTTAGGCGTTAATTAATAAGAAAAGCGAATTTATTGTGCAAACATATAAAAATAATTTTATGGTGACATATTACATGGTCGGCAATGGCACATGAAAATTTAGATTACGAAAATAAATGTGTTTGGCAACGATTTATGAAAAATATGTTTTGGCAATGCTTATGCAAGCGGGACCACTCAGGTCGAAATAAATTAAACATCCTTTTGAGGAAGTATTAACTTCAATATTCTATTTGAGGGTGGATTGACCCGATACATCCTATTTGAGGGCGGATAGACACAATATATCCTATTTGAGGGCGGATGGACCCGATATATCCTATTTGAGGGCGGATGGACCCGATATATCCTATTTGAGGGCGGATGGACCCGATATATTCTATTTGAGGGCGGATGGACTCGATATATCCTATTTGAGGGCGAATGGACTCAATATATCCTATTTGAGGGCGGATAGACCCGATATATCCTATTTGAGGGCGGATAAACCCGACATGTCCTATTTGAAGGTGGGCAAGCATGATATGTAGTGCTTTATTTGTAATTACAAAGATTGATATGATGCAGTGCAAAGAGCTTAATATGGTACATAAAGCTTGATTCGGTGTCAGAGTTATAATAACAATATTCAAGGTGCGATGCAAATAGCTTGGTGCAGTAGCGAATATCCATGGTGCGGAAAGCTTGATGCAATGACTTTTCAGATAAAATATTCAAGGAGTGGAGCCAATAATTTGAGCATTTGCATGCTGAAGTTTATTAGTAAATTCCTGCACACAAATAAAACTATGAGTTTTAAAATATAATTTGCGATAACTCGGCTTGATCGTCATGTTGCACTATATCTCCTGCAAGGTAAATTCGTCAGTAGAGTAAATATTGAAATACAATGTGTTGTACAATAATCTTATAAAAATGACACCTTTTGAGGGTTTACTTATACAATGCGGCTTAGTCGTCCAAAATAATTTGATAAAAATATAACTTTATGCCAATGATAATTTTCGGCAATAACATGCAGTTTATATATGTGTTTTGGCAATGATTTATAATAATGATGCATTTTAATAATGACATTAACAACGAGGTCGAAATAACTTAATGAAAAGCATGTGAATGTGTGCTGATGTGTCCTGTTGAGGGCGGACAATTCTGAATATCATATTAAAGGCAAACTTGCTTAAAATCTAATTAAATACAGATAAGCGTAAATATTTAATGCGTAGATGTCATGTTAAAGGCGAACAAGCCTAAATGTAATATTAAAGGAAAATGTACTTAAACGTCCTATTAAAGGCGGACGAGCCTAAATGTCATAAAGGCAGGCGTGCTTAAATATTCAATTAAAGGCGGATAAACCTAAATTTTAATGCATAAATATCCTATTGAAGGCGGACAAGCCTAAATATCATATTAAAGGCAAGTGTGCTTAAAACCCAATTAAAGGCAGATAAAACTAAATATTTAATGCATAAATGTCCTGCTAAAGGTGGACAATCCTAAATACCATATTAATAGGCAAACTGCTTAAAAATCCAATTAATGGTGGATAAGCCTAAATATCCCATTTAAGGCGGATAAGCCTAAAATATCATAAAGGCAAGCATGCTTAAATATCCAATTAAAGGCAGATAACCCTAAATTTTAATGCATAAATGTCTTATTGAATGCGGACAAGCATAATATCATATTAAAGACAAGCGTGCTCAAAACCCCAATTAAAGGTGGATAAACATAATATTCAATGCATAAATGTCCTATTGAAGGCGGACAAGCCTAAATATCCTATTGTCAGGTGGTCAACCTTATGTCCAATTAATCAGGAGGACAACCTAATGTCCTTTTAATTAGGTGGACTACTTCATGTCCTATTATCAGGCGGACAACCTCGTGTCCTATTATCAGGCGGACTACCTCATGTCCTATTATCAGGGGGATGACCTCATGTCCTATTAATCAGGCAGACGACCTCATGTCCAATTAATTAGGCGGACTACCTTATGTCATATTATCAGGCAGACTACCTTATGTCCTATTATCAGGTGGACTACCTTATGTCCTATTATCAGGTGGACTACCTTATGTCCTACTATCAGGTGGGCTACCTTATGTCCTACTATCAGGCGGACTACCTTATGTCCTAGTATCAGGCGGACTACCTTATGTCCTATTATCATTCGGACTACCTCATGTCCTATTAATCAGGCAGACTACCTCGTGTCATATTAATCAGGCGGACGACCTTTTTGTCCTATTATTAGGTGGATGAACCTAGATGCATGGTGCTTGATTTGTAATTTGAAGCATTGGTGCGGTGCAGAAGCTTGGTGCGATGCTTGATCTATAGTTGTGTAATACGATGCGAAGAGCTTGGTATGGTTGCTTCGAAGTAACATATATTGATGGTTCAATGCATAGAGCATGGTGCAATGATTTTGTAATAGCAAATGGTGCGATGCTGACAACTTGATGAAATGCCTTTGTAGTAGTGAACTCCTAGTGCAATGCTAACAATCGTTGGATCTTCATAATAAATTCCTGCATTCAAAGAAAAACTATAAGTTGCAAAGTTTAAGCGCTGGCTTGGCTTCATCCTTTGCTTTTCATGAACTCTGCGACTTTTGACTTGATGATGAGCTTTGTTATAGCATGTAATGTTCGATAATAGCTAAAGTATGCCCCTGCATTACTCAAAGCAAATTTGTTAGTATAAAATAAATTGGTTGCCTTGCATTGAACTTCAAAGTTTTGGTTTGAATCTGCAACTTGTTGCCATAGCATTCTGGAATTTATTTTTGTGCTTGAAATAAATATGTGGCTCGAGATTTCATTTTTGATTTGTCGAATGATGAGGATCCTTCTGCAAAATTTTCCTCGGTTTTGGCTTTTGGGGTAAATAGGATTTTATTATGATAAGACTGAACCCATAAGGCTACCTACGTATCCCCTCTTAAATGGGAATCGGGTCAAAACGTAGTTCATTTTGTAAAAGCAAGGCATGATTACAAAAATAGCTACTCATATGATGATAGTTGCAAAATGATAATGCCAGCAATGAAAGGTGAACAAGTCCAAACGATGTTTCTTCATCGAACGCCCAACCATGCTCAGTATATTGCTTGTGATGCGGCTAATTGCATTTGAGATATTTTTTGCAACTAGTAGGTGCACTCGCAGTTTGTTAGCATCAACTAAATTCTGAACCTTATGTTTTAATGCTAGGCATTCTTCTGTATCATGTCCTTGAGCATTTGAATGGTAGCCACAATACCTGGAAGGATCAAATAATATATGAGAAGGGTTGAAAATCCTTCCTGTTCTTGGTTGCATAATTCCTGAGGCATTCAATCTAGCGAATATACTAGAGATTGATTCAGTCAAAGGTGTGAAGTTGCTAGGCTTCTTTTTCTTTAATTGGTAAGAAGCGACTTGTGTTTGATGATGTTGATGGTGAATGCTTTGTTAGCGAGGAGGCTGGAGATGCATTTTGTGGGCATTATATATGGCATTATTTTGCAAGAGTTGGTTAATGTGGTGGCATTGTGGTTGATGCATAGCCATGGCACCTGAGGCGTTTTCCTTCTCTTTACCTTTCCAATTTTCTGGCATCTCTGGTTGTGAAGCATGATTGATAGTTTGCATGCTAACCTTTCCTTCTTTGATGCCGCTTTCTAGGAAGTCCCAGACTCTAATCAAGTCTGAGAAATTACGCACATTAGCAGTAACCAGCTTTTCATAATATATGCCATTTTTAATGTCAATTTCTTTTTCACGTCTCTTATGAGGGCATACTGCTATTAGTTTTTCATGCTTGCTTCAAATGGAGTTGTGGTTATGGGAGGAATTATCATGACTTGATTAGGGTAGAAGGTTGGTGGAATTTGTGTAGAGATTGTATTAGTAGGAGTGTGGGCAAGGGGATATGGTTAAGTAATATTTCGGTTAGAGCAAGAAGTGGAGGTTGTATTTGGAAGAAGGTTGAAAGTTCTTTCCAGATTAACCCACAAGTTTTTTCGTACCACATTTGTCTCGGTATCTTCCCCTTCTGCTTGCAACAATCCCTTACTAATGCTGAATTCTTCAAAAAAGTCGGCCATTATAGCGCGTCCTTTATGCAGATTCGCAGCCAAAATAGTGTTCAATGCTAGACAACCTTTAAAGAAAAATAAAAATTTTACAAAACAAAATAAAGTGTTAGAACATTCGTCATAACAAATAAATGCACTAAAATAATTAAATATGTGATTAGATAGACTAATCCATGACATGGTTAAGAATGAGCCCTAAACTGGAAACAATGGCTTAAGTTACAAAATGGATGGACGAAAATGACTTGTTATCTAGAGGCTCTAATGAACGAGACTTGTTGTCATGGAAGCGAATTGATTTAAAATTTTGTGAAAGGTTTACTCATGTCGAAAATCAAAGCTTTAGCTCTAGCACACATTTTTGTCATTTCATGACTCTGGCGTACTTTAAAACGTTGTCCCAATCTTTAGGAAGTCTCTGATGACTACTCGATGGAATGATTTCATGTTTAGCATACTTAACCTGCGTACCAAGAATCTACCCCAGTTTTTTTTACGAAGGAAAATAAATTTTTTTGCTATAATGAGACCGAGCCTTATATAGATTGGGTTTGAAAGAGGCCAGCGAGGGATAATTTTGACGTTGAAAATAATATTTTGTTGTTTGAATCATTGGAAAATCATAAAGTTGTCGAGGCCTAGGAATACGGTGTCAACCATTTTTGTATTTATGGGATAGTACCTTGACTAACGTGCCAAAAATAGAATTAACGGGTGCGTAAAGATTAATCCCGACGACCCGAAATAAGACGATATAAATACTTGAATTGAATAGGTGAAAATATTCATATAATTTGACAATGCAAAGTGACCAAATAGTGGCCTTCTATTGCTCGGTAGATTGCGCAAGTTTGAACATCTACCCACTTGTAAATGAGAATTGGCATGATCGTTAAAATTCTAAGAGATATGAAGCTATGAGATGAATATTATAGGTATAAGATTATGAAATTAAAATTGGTACGACGTGCAAGAATTGAAGGTATAAAATTATGTGAGGCACGAGTGGCATTATTTTAAGAACGTGTAACAGTATTTCAATAAAAGGGCATGAATTAAATAACTAGAGAAATAAAATGGGCAAAAATCTAGAGTCGTTAAAAAATTAAGCGCGAAATGATTGGTAATAATAATAATTATTAATTCAGGAAGATGATATAAAAATAAGCAGAAGAAAAACAATATATGAACAAATAAAAAGTATTTAAATAAAAATATAAGTACATTGGATAGTTAGTACTTTCTTTTTCTGAAAAATAACAAATAATATTAGTAAAAATAATAAAGTCGAGCAAGCAACATAGCAATTAAGCAAGTAGGCGAGCAAAGCATATGACACATTCCAAAGCAAATAATAGCGCGTCGTGGAGCCTCTTTATGCCAGAGGTAGGCCTCTGGAAGATAAATATGTCATTATGCATCATCCCATTGCTGTAAAGTAATTAAATATTTTTTTAAAAAAATAAAATATGGTATATAAACCACTTTAACCTCTCTTTTTGGTCGAAAGAAAGTATATTTTCATCAAAATAATGTATAATAAAATATTTTGTCATATCTAATGTCATGACCCTAGTTCACCTATCGTGAACATGTCGTGATGGCACCTAGTCCCCACGACCAGGTAAGCCAAATATTGCGGAAAAAAATAATAATTGCGGAAACAGAATAAATGATTTTAAATGAATGAAAGACAACTGTACTAAATGTCGCTCGGCATGTACAAACACAAGTCTACTAGAATCCCCAAAGACCCTAAAACTCACGGGCAACACAGGCTATAGAAAAAGTACAGTATGGCTCTAAAACATCCATAATATTCTAACAAGTGAAAGAGAGAGAACTAGATACAAAAGGTAGAGTAAGAGGGAGACTCGACGGTCTACAGACGCAGCAGAACTACCTCGAAGTCTCTGATGATCCTCCTGCCTCACTGATAATGCGGCTGAGAGGAGGTACCTGGATGATCTGCACATGAAAAATATGCACAGAAAGGGCATGAGTATACCACAGCGGTACTCAGTAAGTGCCAAGCCTAATCTCGGTTGGGTAGTGGTGAGGAAAGGTCAGGGCCCTACTAAGGCAAAAATAATACAGTAGCAATAATTAACAGTGTAGAAATCTGACAAAAATAATAACCGCAGCAGCGTAACAAGGCAGATCAACGAATAATAATGACTACAAAGATATAGCAGAAACACGGAGTAAACACAGCTAAATTTCAAAATACCAACGAGGGTCTCCCAGGATACCGTCATGTAGCCCTCTCCTCAGCTGTCCAATGGATCTCCTGGGATACCGTCACCTAGTCCAACTCTCGTATCAATACCAAAGGGTCTCCAGGGATACCGTCCCATAGTCCAATCATCAGTGTGCAGGGGATCTCCTGGGATACTGTCCCATAGTCCCAAAATAAAAGTGCAGTGGGATCTCCCGAGAATCGAACCCGTAGTCCCAAAGTAAAAAAACAAAGGGGGGAGCTACCGGAATCCCACATTCGTAGTCCCAATGTAAATGCACAATCACAGCCAGAAACAAACCAAGGAATAAAGTAGAAAAACAGAAAAGCAGATAGAACTAGCCTAGCATGCATCACGTAGTACGATTAAACAACTTAAGCAATTAGGCAGTTAAGTCAGTTAAACATGCTTTCCTAGCCTAGCACAGTAATAAGCTTCAAGTAAGATAAGGAAAGTAAGAAAGAAAGCTAAATATTAACAACTTAAGTAGAAACTGAATTTTCATCAATCGGCTCAAGTATGCGCTCGTCACCTCACGTACAAGGCACTCAAATATCAAGAACAATCCTAAGGGGAAAGGTCCCCCATACAAAGTTAGGCAAGCTACTTACCTCGAACCGGCTCAATATCACTAGAAACCGCGCCTTTGCCACGAGTATCCAACTCCAAATGGCTCAAATTTATTCAATTCAATTACACATCGTAAATAATATTGCATACAACTGATTCCACTATTAAATTTAAAGTTAGGGCGCGCAAATAGGTAAAATGCCCCTCCAGCCAAAGTCTCAAAATCGAATAATTTTTACTTTTTAAGAACCCCCATACTCTCACGAGTCTAACCATATAAAAATCTCTCAAATCGAAGGTCGAATGCCCCCTCAAAACCCCATAGTTAGGTCTAAGAAGTTTACCTACTTTTCATTCAAAAACACGAAATTAAAGGGTGAATTCGCGATTAGATTTGTCATAGGAGAGTAAAGAATCGTTATCCAGTGATTGCCCTTCAAAAATACCCTTGAAATTGCTCCCAAATCTGAGCTCCAAACCTTGATTTTTGATAAAAATGGAAAAACCTCGTTTTTGAAAAGTTATATATTGTCCAGTCATTTAATTCAACGCGAACGCGGAGATGGGCTCGCATTCGCGGAAAAAAAGGAAATGGAATGTCAAAAATGTCTTTCGCAATCACAATGGGCAGGACACGAACCGAAGGCCTGGAACTTTAAGCTACGCGAACGCGTGGCCAATAACACGATCGCGATGAAGGAAAACGCTGAGGCCCAGAATTGGTCTACGCGAACGCGTGCAAACGTTCGCGAACGCGATGAACTGCATGGCTTATGTACGCGAACGCGGAGAAGCTTACGCGAACACGATAAGAGAATAACTGGTGCTTCGCGAACGCGGACCAAGGTGTGCGAACGCGATGAAGGAACTGGCCTCCCCCCCAGGATTACACTACGCGAACGCGTGAGGGAGGTCGCGATCGCGTAGAAGAAAACTCTACAATAGCTGTGTTCAATTTTCTACAATTTTTAACAACATAAAAATGCTCTGTTGAGCATCCGAAACACACCCGAGGCCCCCGGGACCTCAACCAAACCTACGGACATATCCCATAACATCATTCAAACTCTTACCAATCCTTAAACCACCCAAAACAACGCTGGAAACACGAATTAAGCTAAGATTCAAGCCTAAGAACTTCAAATTCCAACCAAACACACTTTCGATCAAAAACCTAACCAAACCTCACCCAAATGACCTGAAATTTTACACACACATCCCAAATGACATGACGGAGCTACAGCAACTTCCGGAATCCAAATTCGACCCTCGGATCAAAAATTCACTATCGGTCCGAAAACTTCAAAAATTCAAACTTTGACATTTCAAGCATAAATGAGCTACGAACCTCCAAAATACATTTCGAGCACGCTCCCAACCCTGAAATCATCTAACGGAGCTAACGGAACCATCAGATTTCCATTCCGAGGTCGTCTTCACAATGTTCCGAATATAGATTATTTTTCAACTATTAAGCTCTCATTTAGGGACTAAGTGTCCCAAAACACTCCGAATCCTAATATCGAATGTCCCGGCAAACCAAAATAGCATAAATGAATTTAGGGGAAACAATTAATGGGGGATCGGGGCGTAAATTTTGAAAATGACCGGCCGGGTCGTTACATCCAAACTTCTTGTTAATTGTGTAATTTGAAAGCTTTCATACATATAAAAAAGTTAGCCATGCTCGTATTAGGATTTAATTAATTTAGAGCAAGTGGTCCACATAATTGGTATGTTCAGTTGTTCACCCTTCAAACAATGCAGATATATATGATAAGGTGTCACTTAGGGTTGAAAACCCACTTGGACATTTAGGTAAGGTTAACTAATTGATTTAATACGCCTCGGGTATTAAATTACCTAAGGTTAAAATGATGCATGCTCTTAAAAGCGATTTGGTTTAGCTCTATCCTGGACTGACTAGAGTGGGGTTTTCTAGACTGGCCCTCTCCGAAGCCCATGACTGTCGACTGCACCGATGATCGACTTACCCACGAAAGTTCCTTAAAAGGTTTTTTTTGAAAAGTGCACGGCCGCAAACCACGTAACCGATGAGTATGTGCATAGAGTGAGTTTTCCAAAAATGGAGGAAGTGAAACGGGATGACAATTGATATAAAGCAATAAGAATGAATAATTCATATAAGGCAGTTTATCACATAAAAGGTAATTCAAATAAGTATCATAAATAAATACAAACACACAAACTAATTTTTATTATTAACCTAAGTTTATTATGGTTTAGAACCTAGAAACCCCTAGCAGAGTCGCCATGCTGTTATACCCCATTTTTACACGGGTCAAACTAGAGTATAACATACTGGTAATTCTGAAGATTTAAATAATTAAAGAGAATCGCCACCTAATTATTTTAATGGTGAATTAAGACACCAATTTTAGCTAAGCAGTGCTTAGAATTAACTCTGTTTTATGGTCTACTTAACCTTAGAGATTATGGGTAAGGGTTCTAATTAATTTTATAAGGAATGTTGTAAAAGCATCATATATGATCCGTTAATTACGGTTAACCGGCCAAACTTAGATTAATTAACTAAGACCTTGTACAATCATCAAAGAGTAAGAAAAAATATCTTCATTGAAACTTTGTAAGTCAAAACGCAAATCATTTGTAAATCTCCACTTCTGGATTTGAAAATTTAAATCTTATAAAGCACCTGGAACAATATGAGCAAAATGTTTAAAGAAAACGTCATTTCCGAAAAGTTGGATTTGAAACTAAGAAAGTTAAAAAATCAGATGCATTTTATTCTTTCTAACTGGAATGCAGATGCATTTTTTTATTTGTTTTAAACTTATTGCAGGAAGAAAGTGCTAAAAAGAGCGTTTTTAACTGACTTTTTAAGTCCCAAAAATAGATGCTCTTTATCTGGTATGATAGGAATTGAACCTAATTTATTAATAAAAATCGTTATTAATCCTATGGTTCAGCGTGAGTTCCACGTACAATGTCACGACCCAATTTCTAAATCCGGTCGTGATGACGCCTCTCGTGAAGACAAGGCCAACCAACAGAACTGGATGCCTCTTTTAACAATTATTAAACATAAAGGAATAGGTAAATACAACTTAATGACAATAATAATCGGTATTTACAATCCAACACAACCCGACCGGGGTGTCACAAGTCACGAGCATCTAAAGAGGTTTGAACACAACTACAGGGCCAATAATATACAAAATAAAATCTGAAATCAAAAGATGAAGTCTGGTGTCGCGAACGCTGGCGGTCACCTTGCTCAGCTACAATAGTAATACCTTCAATCAGCTAATAATCCGCTACCGGGTGAACAAAACCTGCAACTGCACGCGAGGTGCAGGGAGTAAAGTGAGTACTCCAACTCAGTGAGTAATGAAAGTAAATAATAACTGAGCGGTAAGAAAAAACGTAAGGCACTCCATCATGCGATATGGAACAGTGCAACCCTTGAGAAAGCAGTAAAACCGTGAAATCCTCTAGAAAATATCTACGCTCAGTAAAAATCTCTTTTGAAATATCTTTTTCAACAGTTAAGCAAATGAATTCGAAACAGATAGTGCAAGTCAGCATATAAGTCAGCCCATCGGGCACAGCACTCCACTAACAAATAACACCAGGGTGTCTGGTAAACAGTGCAAGACGTAGCATGGATGCCAATGAAATGAGAGTGCTGAATGTCATGACATGTAGTACAAACAATAACAAATGATGAAAGCAATGCAATGCATATGACCGCTGCAGCGTGCAGCTCGATCCATTGGGTACTCGCGCTCACTGTGGGGGTGCAGACTCTGGAGGGGCTCCTACAGCCCAAGCGCTATATTAATGCGGCGACCAGTCCAATCCAATATTTACATATTGCGGCATGCAGTCCGATCCATATAATATACTGCTGCAGCATACAGTCCGATCCATATAATATATAACTGCGGCGTGCAGTCCGATCCATATGATATACTACTACGGCGTGCAGTCCGATCCATATAATACACTACTACGGCCTGTAGTTTGATCCATATATAACCCTCACATCCAGGACCTAGGCCTCACATCCTTTAGTGTATCCTCACATTTGGCCCTCGGCCCCACTCAGTCAGAACACGGGAAAATTTTCATCTATTTTGTATTTGTAGCATTTTGGCGACATGACCGAGTGGTAAGGCAGAGGATTGCAAATTCTTTTTTCCCCAGTTCAAATCCGGGTGTCGTCTAATCAACAAAAAACTCGAAATCTCTTCTTTTATTTTGTTCTGTTGATATAACCCGCCGAATGATTCCCCAGCAGAAGCAGAGAAAGCAGATTGTTGATATTATTCTCAATTGGAAGGAATGTTCCTAAAGGACCCAATGAATTCCTAATTGGAATTAGGGGATCTTTTTTAATTGATTCTTTATCACACTGTGATATTTTACATTCTTGAATGGCCTCATTCGAGAACAATTGACTGCTGATAAAATTATCAACGACTGACATTCCTTATTTCTATTTAACAATGTATGAATAGTTCCTTGAGGTCGGTTAATAGATTGTTGAATTTTTGCCTTGGAATAGGAATAAATGGAAGAAAAGGGGTTGATATTGGTACAATCTGATCCATTATCAGAGAGCAATCCTGACCCCGAAGGATCATTCCTTAGAAAATTCGATTTAAGTTTTAAATTAGTTTAAGTTACTCCATATTTTGACTTTTTATTGACTCATTTCAAAAGAGGTAAGATCCAGTGAATCAGAAACAATTAATTAAGAATTCAAAACTTTTTTATGGAACAGACATATGAATATGCGTGGATCATACATTTCATTCCACTTCCAGTCCCTATGTTAATAGGAGCGGGACATATTCTTTTTCCAACGACAACAAAAAATTTCGCCGTATGTGGGCTTTTCAGAGTATCATCACAAGCCTCTCGGGCAATAGTAAAACAGCAATCCTCAGCCCAAATTATCATTTAAGACTAAATCTGTGTAAAAGTGGCTGAGTTGTAAAGTGGTAGAGAACAGTATGACTGAGTTCAAGTAATAAGTCGAAACAGTGAGGCAACCAGCGAAAATAATCCCCAAAGGGTTCAAACAGTTGGCACGAAGCAAAATACGGCAATCAGCCCAAACAACAGTGATAATAAATAAATTTCAGTCAAATACGTGGTAAATTAATCAATCGGGACAGACCAAGTCACAATCCCCAGCGGTGCTCTACCCTACGCCTACTATCCGGCGTGCAAGTCACCTCAATATAACACTACGATGTGCAAATTCACGGTTTCTAACCCTTAGGATATCATTTACAAGTATTACTCACCCCGAATCGGTAAAATCTCTAGCCCGCGATGCCTTCGCCCCTCAAATCGCCTTCCACGCGCGTCGAATCTAAACAAAATTAGAGCGGATACATCACAATATGCCAAGGGAACAATACCCATCCGAAAATAATCGAAATATAGCAAAAATCTCGAAACTAGCAAAACCCGAGCCCCGGGCCTACTTCTCGAAAAATTATAAAATTTACATCACCAGATTCCTCGTCTCGCCATGAGTCCATACATAGAAAATTTACCAAAATCGAAGCTCAAATGCTCCCTCAAATCCCGAATTTTCATTTCAAAAGTCAAGCACTAGTTCTTCCAATTTTACTCAAATTTCCATGAATTTAAAGGTTGATTCTTCAATAAAATGACGTCTCTAGGTCACGAGACTTACCTCCAATCACTTTCCGTCAAAATCCTCTTCAATCTCCACCAAAAATCTCTTAAGGTGGTCAACAATGGAGGAAAAATAAATAGGCTCGCAGATGAAATAATCAAATAAAACCCTTCTGCTCAGGTGCTTTACATTACGCGAACGCGGTCTAATACCCACGCGTTCGCGATGAACAAATAATGTTGACCCCAATTTAACCTTACGCGAACGCGGCAACCAGCCCGCAAACGCGAAGCTCCAAAATCTCCAACTATGCGAACGCGCCTCTGAGGTCACGATCGCGATGAGAAAATACACATAGCCCCACCTTCCTTCCACGCGAATGTGTTTCACGCAATGCGAACGCGATGCTATACTCCACAGAACAATGCGAACACGACCCTGAGTTGCGCGAATGCGAAGACCATTTTCCAGGCCTCTCAAATTTACTCTACGCATTTGCGACTCTCCCCACGCGAACGCAATGAAGAAAACTTCTGCAACATCACAGCTGGAAAACCTACAACACCATAAGTCCAAAAATGGTCCAATTGGGGACCCGAAATCACCCCGAGGCCCACGGGACCTCAACCAAAGGCACAAGCATATCCCAAAACATCAAGCGAACTTGTTCCAACTATCAAAACACGTCAAACAATACTAAAATCATCAATTCTCATCGGATTCAAGCCTAAGTTTCTTCAAAACTTCCGAAACACGCATCAGTTCAAAAACCCAACCAAACAACGTCCGAATAACCTGAAATTTTGCACACACATCACAACACCCATATCAA
This sequence comes from Nicotiana glauca, assembly GCA_026770625.1. Classification (NCBI taxonomy): domain Eukaryota; kingdom Viridiplantae; phylum Streptophyta; class Magnoliopsida; order Solanales; family Solanaceae; genus Nicotiana; species Nicotiana glauca. The sequence goes on from MU728737.1 coordinate 285,239, forward strand.
AGCCACAGCATTCTCGGAATTCCATTCCGACCCTTGAATCAATATCTCACCTATCAACCAAAATTCGCCAAAATACTAAATTCGCCAATTCAAGCCTAATTCTACACCAGGCCTCCAATATCAATTCTGATCACGCTCCTAAGTGACATCTCCTGAAGCTAACCGAATCACCGGAAATCACATCTAAGCCCTCTAACTCAATAGTTAACATTCGATTGACTTTTCCATCTTAAGCTTTCCTTAAAGAGACTAAGTGTCTCATTTCTCATCAAAACCAATCCAAATCAACTCTAGCACACCACATACCGATAACAAAACATGAAGAAGCATGAAATGGGGAAAACGGAGCAATAACACATGAGACGACGGGTCGGATCATCACATCCTCCCCAACTTAAACAAACGCTCGCCCTCGAGCGTACCCAGAGTTGTCCTAGAAGCCAACCAAGAACTGAATAACCTTACCAGGCATATACCTAGGGTGATCCCACGTCACCCTATCTCATATAGGTCCGACAACACAACATAGCTGAAATTACCCAATCAAATCTAGCCCATAAATTATAGAACTACCTTTTCACTTCTGAAACCATCAATACGATCAAAACCTCACACCTACACTTTGAATAGTCCCAAACCAGTTGTAATAATCCATACCTGCAACCTCAGGTGCAATTACATGATATACCACATAATCCAAATACTCGAAACAATAGCCTATATTTATAGCAGTTGCCCACAATAACCAAATACCGATGGAAAACCTCTTATTAGCTAAAGTTTTATTCCATCACTTTCATATACTGCCAACGATAAATGAAACATGCAATAAATCGTAACCATTTCTCAGATCAACCATTCATGAAGCCACCTCCCTTTTGACTAATACCATAGTAGATTTCCGAATCGAACCTCGATATTATCCTTCCAACAAGCTACAAGTTGAATTTGTTCGTATTCATTAGGGACTCCCACGATCACCTCGAATCCAACACACTGCTCTGGTGATATGACACCTCAACACAGGCCTAAGCCACAACTTGCATAATACCCACACCAATGAGGAACGGTCTGAACATACTCAAATCATGGCAAATGACTCAACGATAGAGCTATGCCTCAAGCTCATCAGTACCGTTACAATAGAAGGCTAAGACCCCATCTCACATCGTAGAAATAGAACAGTTGAGTCTACCTCGAAGGGTCATAACTCCACATTGCCCCGCTACAATGCGCAATCATATCGAAACACTACTACACATTAAACACCTCAAGTCACTAAGATAAAAAATCGACAGCCACGCATATTTTGATGTTTGGAACCAAAGCACTTCAATACATTCGCGATGAAATAAATAACATATGACTCGCAAACCGATAGGTCATAACCGATACTCCATTTACCGATCAACACCCAATTACTCTTCCCGCTCGACTTCCTCTATGAATCCCCAATAGAACCGCACCACATGTGCCCATATCCAACAAATCATAACGTCTCACAGCACAGAAAAGCAACCCATAGATCTCCCTAGATCACTAGCAGGTTCAATACGATCAAATCAACCTACCCCTCGACAACATAATTTGGGGCCAATCGAGCCAACTCAAGCTAAACACGTATCCTATCAGCTTACCAACGAACTCATTACCAAGAAGCCTGAAGCTCTCCTTCCACTACTATAATTCCTACTAGAGTCATACGATACGGTGCCTGATACTAAATAAATACCAAAATCCACAATCTCGCCCGGCGACATGCCCGGCCACAAAAAATGCATCTGAAAGAGTCCCTCAATACTGGAACTAAATCAATTTTAGAAACCTATGTAGTGACATCCGCCACGAAGGCCCAATTAATAAAAGCAATCCTTCCCAGCCATCCGCTGGTCTTTGGAATACAACCACCCTGCTAGAACATAATCTGATGCACTCCGCCATGCAACCTGTGGCATTTTCTGACATAACCCATAGCACAATAGTCTAGAATAACCCAACACTGAGACAACCAGTCTACACCCAAATATTATATCTAGAATCTAATATACCAAGCAAAGAAAGATCCACTTGGGCCTCCATATCCCAATAGCCGCTAACAGTAACAATACACACGATCCACAACCACTACACAACCTGAACATGAGAACTTTAGTCTCCAACTCCGTATAGCACACAAATCACTGTACCAAATCCCCAAATTCTGCAGTATGAATACATATCACACCTCGAGTACCCAATCATTCCACAAAAGATATTCTAAAATTCCCCTGTGCCATCACACAAACTCAAATATCAGTAGTCGATCTAGCAAGAAAGTGTCGCAATACTTCCAAAGTATCATCAGTCTAATCACATTACCCTTCTTCCGAGACATATATTCTCGTCAAATCACTTCCAATTAGCAGTACAATTTCCTTGATTACCTGAGGCTACCCGTTGCCTAAGAATTTTATGAACTTCTTATCAGAACTGAACTGTAACCCATCTAGCCAAGATCTTCCATCAATCTCATCTAGAAGAAGAATCATTACACATTCCATGCTTCGCATACCCATAGAAAATATATTCATCTCCAATCTACGGTAAAACCCAACAAGGACTCTCTCCTAATTCCATTCGCTCAAGCTAAACTGCCAGGATTGAATCCTTCTATCTAAACCAAGCTGAGCAAGCCGTCAAAACTCAAGAGCATTGCTGCCAAAATGCATGTAAAAGCTCGTTACCTTGAACACATAGGAAGAATTAATCATATCCTTACCATACTGATTTGGCCCACTAACAAGCTATTTCATTTATCAAACTTCCCCTATAATTCATCTTCAACTTGATATTCCTCCTTGTTGTAGCACCACAATACCTCAGCCCAGGTTTACCACATGAGAATCGAACATAGGACCACACTGTCTAAGACCCATAGGCCACCAAATACCCTCTCAAATGTTCCTAGAAATACTATATTCCAGAATACTTTACTTTGAAGAACTTCCTGCGAATCTAAATTCGTTACCATTACTTCCCAGATACCGATACATAGGATCCCATAATCAACATAAAAATACCACAAGTCTTGACCTTTTCCGATGAAAATACAGTCTCTGACCACATACACAACCTTCAGACACTTGATTGATACATGTAGAATCTTGAACACAATAAAACCATTCTCAGGAGTCATCCACTCTTATTCAAACTGCAATTTACCTGACTTAACGAACAAAATCACTCATGCCTTATAGCATTCTGACACTGCAGAACATGATCACATACCAATACAAACAACCATCTCCCTTCTCCATACACTGAGCATTCTTTATCAACAACAGCTCAAGACATCCTAGTATTTTCTCACATCTTTGTCAAAAAATTTCTTCACTCGTGCCATCCTCGGCTCAATTTTTGTGACCAGAACCGATCCGCCAACATATCTCGACACGGAACCAACATAGCACATAACCGTGCAATCAGCTAATCAACGGCAGCCTCCCTAACTTGGCTCGAAGCCATACATCAGGACACACTCAATGACCCATAATACTTTTACTCTAATGATGCCACAATATCATGGTGAGTTTGAACTTAAAACATCTACTAGTTTTGAAAACACAGATCACCAGGTACTGTAATCCTCTATAATTCTCGCATTTAGCTCTACCTCAGTTAAGTCCACTATCTTAAGCGACCCAAATTCTCAAATTTCAACACATACCCATCAATTACACATGATATCTTCTAGCATACACACAAGGAACATACCACTCAAGAACACTCCGCAGGAGATAACCCACATGCTTCGCCTTAGTTTATTATTTCAGCACACCTTCCATCGTTATACACATAACACAGTCATTTAGTTTTCCTGAGTCTGAACTTATACCACCACATGTAATGTACTTCACTTCCCAATTAGGAGACATAAAAATACTCTTCACGCACCCATAATCCGGGCTACACATCAATCACAATAGGAACCGAACACTTAACAGTTCGTCTACTATCTAGCAGACTTCTTCATCACTACCAAGTCATATATATACATCCCACGGTACTAAAATACTCATCACATGGATATACAACTGTCATTTCAGCTAATAAGGACAATACCGAACATACAAGTTTAAAACACTTGCTCGCACAATTAGCACCTCGGTGCTCAAGCCATTGGCAAGGATCCGGCCTCAAGTCCTCCACACTGGCCCAACATACTCACACTAATTACCTCTCGCCCCTCGATCGGGGAATCACAAGCCATCAAGGTACATATAATACTGAGCGCTCACGTGCGCATACAGACGTATGGAAGGAATTTCAATAGCTACATTTCAAGCTGAATCAAGTACGCACGATAAGAATTCCAAGAAAATGAGGTTTTCCTAAAGGTTCTGCAGCCTCTCGAGGATAAATACATATATCTCTGTACCGATCCACAAGACTCTACTAAACCTGCTCATGACTCATGAGACCTAGTAACCTAGGTTCTGATTCCAACTTGTCACGACCCAATTTCCAAACCCGGCCGTGATGGCGCCTCTCGTGAAGACAAAGCCGGCCAACAGAACAACGATGCCTCTTTTAACAATTATTAAACATAAAGTAATAGGTAAATGCAACTTAATGACAATAATAACGGTATTTACAACCTGACCGGGGTGTCGCAAGTCACGAGCATCTAAAGAGGTTTGAACACAAATACAGGGCCACTAATATACAAAATAAAATCTGGAATCAAAAGATGAAGTTCGGTGTCGTGAACGATGGCGGTCACCTTGCTCAGCTACAATAGTAATACCTTTAATCAGCTAATAACCCGCTACCGGGGTGAACAATACATGCAACTGCACGCGAGGTGCATGGAGTAAAGTGAGTACTCCAACTCAGTGAGTAATGAAAGTAAATAATAACTGAGCGGTAAGAAAAAATGTAAGGCACTCCATCATGCTATATGGAACAATGCAACCATTGAGAAAGCAGTAAGACCGTGAAATCCTTTAGAAAATATCTGGGCTCAGTAAAAACCTCTTTTGAAAATATCTTTTTCAACAGTTAAGCAAATGAATGCGAAACAGATAGTGCAAGTCAGCACATAAGTCAGCCCATCGGGCACAGCACTCCACTAACAAATAACACCAGGGTGTCTGGTAAACAGTGCAAGACGTAGCATGGATGCCAATGAAATGAGAGTGCTGAATGTCATGACACGTAGCACAAACAGGAACCAATGCATGAATGCAATGCAATAAATATGACCGTTGCGGCGTGCAGCCCGATCCATTGGGTACCCGCACTCACTGTGGGGGTGCAGACTCCGGAGGGGCTCCTACAGCCCAAGCGCTATATCACTACGGCGAGCAGTCCAATCCAATATATACATACTATGGCATGCAGTCCGATCCATATTATATACTACTGGGGCATAAAGACTGATCCATATAATATATTACTGTGGCGTGCAGTCCGATCCATATGATATACTACTGTGGCATGCAGTCCGATCCATATAATACACTACTGCGGCGTGCAGTCCGATCCATATATAACCCTCACATCCAGGCCCTAGGCCTCACATCCCTCAGTGTATCCTCACATCTGGCCCTCGGCCCCACTCAGTCAAACATCGTCACAAGCCTCTCGTGCACTAGTAAAACATTAATCCTCAGCCCAAATTATCATTTAAGACTCAATCTGTGTAAAAGTGGCTGAGTTGTAAAGTGGTGGAGAACAGTATGACTGAGTTCAAGTAATAAACCGAAACAGTGAAGCAAACAGTGAAAATAATACCCGAAGGGTTCAAACAGTTGGCACGAAGCCCAAATATGGCAATCAGCCCAAACAACAGTTATATAAATAAATTTCAGTCAAATACGTCGTAAATTAATCAATCGGGATGGACTAAGTCACAATCCCCAGTGGTGCTCTACCCCACGGCCCACTATCCGCCGTGCAAGACACCTTAATATAGCACTATGATGTGCAAATTTGGGATTTCTAACCATCAGGATATCATTTACAAGTATTACTCATCTCGAACCGGTAAAATCTCTAGCCCGCGACGCCTTTGCCCCTCAAACCGGTCTCCACATGGGTCGAATCTAACCAAAATCATAGCGGATACATCACAATATGCCAAGGGAACAATACCCAATCGAAAACAATCGAAATATAACAAAAATCTCGAAACTAGCAAAACCCGAGCCCCGGGCCCACTTCTCGAAAAATTATAAAATTTACATCACCGGATTCCTCGTCTCACCATGATTCCATGCATGGCAAATTTACCAAAATCGAAGCTCAAATGCCCCCCCAAATCCCGAATTCTCATTTCAAAAGTCAAGCCCTAGCTCCTCCAATTTTACTAAAATTTCCATGAATTTAAAGGTTGATTATTCAATAAAATGACGCTTCTAGGTCATGAGACTTACCTCCAATCACTTCCCGTCAAAATCCTCTTCAATCTCCACAAAAAAGCTCTTAAGATGGTCAACAATGGAGGAAAAATGAATAGGCTCGCGGATGAAATATTCAAATAAAACCCTTCTTCCCAGGTGCTTTACACTACGCGAACGCGGTCCAATACACATGCGTTCATGATGACCAAATAATGTTGATCCCAATGTAACCTTACGCGAATGCGGCAACCAGCCCGTGAACGCGAAGCTCCAAAATAAACAGCTGCTCGAACGCGCCCCTGAGGTCGCAATCGCGATGAGCAAATACATATGGCCTCACATTCCTTCCACGCGAACGCATTTCACGCAACACGAACGCGATGCTACACTTCACGGAACAATGCGAATGCAACCGTGAGTTGCGCGAACGCAAAGACCATTTTTTAGGCCTCTCAAATTTACTCTACGCGTTTGCGACTCTCCCCACGTGAATGTGATGAAGAAAACTTCTACAACATCACAACTGGAAAACCTGCAACACCATAAGTCCAAAAATGGTTTGATTGACCATCCGAAATCAGCCCGAGGCCCCCGGCACCTCAACCAAAGGCATCAGCATATCACAAAACATCATGCAAACTTGTTCCAAGCATCAAAACACGTCAAACAACACTACAATCATCAGTTCTCATCGGATTCAAGCATATGTTTCTTCAAAACTTCTGAAACATGCATCAGTTCAAAAACCCAACCAAAAGATATTCGAATGACCTAAAATTTTGCACACACATCACAACTCGCATATCGAAGCTACAACAATTCTCGTAATTCCATTCCGACCCTCGAATCAAAATCTCACATAGCAACCGGAATTCTCCAATTCAAGCCTAAGTCTACACCGGACCTCCAAAATCAATTCTGATCACACTCCTATGTCACAAATCACCCCTCGAAGCTAATTGAATAACCAAAAATCAAATCCGAGCCATCTAAATCAATAGGCAACATTCGGTTAACTTTTCCAACTTAAGCTTTCCTTAAAGATACTAACTGTCTCATTTCTCATCAAAACCAATAAAAATCAACTCTAACACACCACATACCGATAACGAAACATGAAAAAGCATGAAATGGAAAAACATAGCAATAACACATGAGACGACGGGTCAGGTCGTCACATACAACCCCGAAACTTGAAATAGCCTTGAACATCTAACACAACAACCATAAAAAAAGTACATGGGACAGATAATAGAAGAAAATATAAGAAAGATGCCATACGTGTCCCCAAGCAATTTTCGCTTGTTTTCTTGCTATTTGGTGCATTCTAATGAAGACGGTATAGGATATGATGACTCCATGCTCGGGTAGTGTTGAGTCTTGCATTAAAACTCCATTTGCTTCAAAGTGTACATGAAAAGAAAAGGGAAAATAAAGAATTAGCGAAACATCTTGTAGAGTGAAATAGAAATTCACATATCAAATTACTAGTAAAAGTAGCCAAGTAGCTTCAGTCATTTACACATATTTTGCAGTCAACAAACATTAATATATTCTAAATTAACTTTCAATTTTAAGGCTTCAAGGCAGATAAAAATACATAAACTAATACATTTGTAAGCAAGGATTACAACTAAATAATACTTGAACCAAAGTAAAAAGAGGAGGTTGTTGACCTTCTTCGAGGTAGTGAACCGGGACTGACGAGGTCATTTCGGATCTACCAGCCCTTATTTGCCGAGAATGTAAAAATGAAGACAAAATATTGAGCCACAAATTATAAATCTTGATATTAAAAGAAAAGCAGAGTATGATATGAACTAAGTTTTACGGGATTTTTTTCCCTTCTTGGTTTGGGGGGTAAAGGGGCGGCTCAGAGCTTAAGGTTAAAGGAGGGAGTTAAAGCTTGTCTGAAATAGCATTCAAACGCTGGTATTTATAGGTGTAAAATTAGGGTTCTTGACTTGGGCGGGATTTTGAAATTCATATCTTTAATTTCGGTCAATATATCCGTTTGAATTTGGACATTGGGGATTTGTAGACTTCACGTAATTCTTTCATAACCTGAAATGGTGGGATATGCTCTCGTAGGTAGGTATTTGAAAGTTAATAGTTGGCTAAAGAAATGGAGGAAAATTCAAGATGAAAGGAAAAGGGGGTAAAGATTAAAAAGGAAGGAAAGGGAAGGGGGGCGTTTAATTTCTTGGTGAAAGAAAACATCTTTTGACTTTTTTGTGAAAAAATATAGAATAGGACAAAGGTGTAGGTATTTATAGTTGTTGATAATATATTAAATAGATGTTGATCAAAAAGGCAAAGTAATAGCAATATTAGTTACGGTACTACTATTAATAGAAGTAAAAGTAGTAATAATAATAACAACAACAACAAAAAATAATAATAATAATTAGTAGTAATAGTAGCAACAATAGTATTAGTATTGTAATACTAATAACAATAACGACAAAAATAGTTATAATTTCATGATAAAAATAGTAATACTACTAATAAAATATTGCGCGTAGTCGTAGTAACAATAGTAACACTTACACTAACATCGAATTAATATTAATACTAATAATAATAGTACTTAGCGGTAGTCATAATGTATTAATACTAGTATTAATTCCAATGATAGTAGTAGTAATATTAATAATACTAGTAATAGTGATATTAGGTAAATAAATAATAATAATAATAATAATTAGGTATAGTTTGTGCTGAAAATGGTAAAATAACTGCTCTTGCATTATTAGTAATACTAGAAGCTCAAGTAAATAATTTGGAAGAAAAGAGGGACAAAATTGGATATCAACAGCTGCCCCTCTTTGATCGGAGACGATGAAAAAGTTTTCGGGCAAAGAATATTGACTTAATAGCCAATTTTTTCCCGAGCATCAAGTTGGAATGGGTCAAAGGGGACGTAAAAAAAATGATTGTGGCTGAACATCGGTTTCGAGTTGCCAACACATCTCGGGTTTCACGAGAATCAGGTCATATGTAGTTCAAGACTTATGGTACCCTGGAGTAGGACTCAACTAAAAATGCTTGTCCAGTATTGAAGAAAGACACTGAGTACCGTGATTGAATGAAAGATATTTGAAATAAGGATTTGGTTAGGAATTTTGAGAGTCAATCCGAGCGGAGTTCGAAGTAGATCATTGACCTTTGTTGGAGAGTTTGGTATTCCTCCCCAACAAACTGCCCAGTTCACTACTAAGGAATAGTTCCACGTTACGCTATATTTCCTGTAGAGCTCAACAATGCTAAGACAATTCGTTAGAAAATAAGATGCAATATGCCTTAAAAATTAATCTTATGAAAACAATATTTAGGCGTTAATTCAAAAAAAAAGCAAATTTATTGTGCAAACATATAAAAATAATTTTATGGTGACATATTTCATGGTCGGCAGTGGCACATGAAAATTTAGATTATGAAAATAAATGTGTATGACAATGATTTATGAAAGATATGTTTTGGCAATGCTTATCCAAGAGGGACCACTCGGGTCAAAATAAATTAAACCTCCTTTTGAGGAAGGATAAACTTCAATATCCTATTTGAGGACGGATTGACCCGATACATCCTATTTGAGGACGGATAGACACAATATATCCTATTTAAGGGCGGATGGACGCGATATATCCTATTTAAGGGCGGATGGACCCGATATATCCTATTTGAGGGCGGATGGACCCGATATATCCTATTTGAGGGTGGATGGACCCGATATATCCTATTTGAGGGTGGATGGACCCGATATATCCTATTTGAGGGCGGATGGACCCGAAATATCCTATTTGAAAGCAGATAGATGTGACGAACCGACCCGTCGTCTCATAGGTTACTGCTCTATTTTCCCCGTTTATTGCTTCCTCAAGTTTCGTTATCGGCATGTGGTGTGTTAGAGTTGATTCGGATTGATTTTGATAAGAAATGAGTCACTCAGTCTCTTTTAAGAAGGCTTAAGTTGGAAAAGTCAACCGCGTGTTGACTATTGAGTTAGAGGGCTTGGATGTAATTTCCGGTGATTCAGTTAGTTTTGGGAGGTGATTTGTGACTTAGGAGGATAATCAGAATTGATTTTGGAGGCTTAGTGTAGAATTAGGCTTGAATTGGTGAAGTTTGAATTTTGGCAAATTCCGGTTCATAGGTAAGATTTTGATCCGAGGGTCAGAATGAAATTTGGACAGTTCATGTAATTTCTTTAGGTGAGTTTGGATATGTCTGCAAATTTTTAGGTCATTCGGACATCGTTTGGTCTGGTTTTTGATCGAAAGTGTAATTCGGAAGATTTAGATGAACTTAGGCCTTGATTGCGTGAAATTTGATGATTTTGATGTTAACTATAGTGATTTAATGATTCGAGCAAGTTTGAATAAGGTAATAGATCATATATGTGCTTTTGGTTGAGGTCCCGGGAGCCTCGGGGTGATTTCGGATGGCTATCGGGAGGTTTGGAGTTTCATAATTGCAGCAGAAAAACTGCATAGCATATTTGCTCTATGCGATCGCAGAGAGTGTCATGCGATCGCATAGAAGGAATTTTGAGGGGTTCTTGGTTGTTATATGAGATCGCAATGTATGTCATGCGATCGCACAGTGTAATTTTGGCACGGGAATTTTTGTAGAAATTTGTTCTATGCGATCCCGTGGGAGCGTGTGTGATCACATAGTGTATTTTGGTAAGTCTGTGCGTTCGTCTAGTATATGATGCGTTCGTATAAGGAAAATTCTGGGAGTTTAATTTTTTTGTGCTATGCGATCGGAATGGGGTGTATGCGATCGCATAGAACAAATTTCTA
>MU728737.1:296785-330325 GCA_026770625.1 Nicotiana glauca
AGCGATTTTGGAGCTTGGGAGAGCTAATTGAAGAGGGATTCAAGGAGAATCGATTGGAGGTAAGATTTTTGAACTTAAAACACGAATATATTGTGAAATCGGTCTAGAAATTCAAGGGATTAAGACTAAAATTGAAGAACTAAGACTTGAGTTTTTTATATTTCAAATTGGGATTTGATAGGTCATTTGAGCTCGGATTTGGGAGGTCTTGCTATGTACGCACTCGTGCCGAGACAAGGAATCCGGTAATGTAAGTTTCGTAATTTTTCGTGAAGCGGGCTCGGGGCTCGAGTTTTGCTAGTTTCGAGGTTCTTGCTATAATTCGATTATTTTCGATTGGGTATTGTCCCATTTGTATATTGTGATGTATTCGCTCTATTTTTTGCTAGGATCGACGCGCGTGGAGGCCGATTTTAGGAGCAAAGGCATCGCAGGCTTGAGATTTCGCCCCGAGGTGAGTAATACTTGTGAATGATATCCTGAGGGTTTGAAACCCCGGATTTGCATATCATAGTATTGTATATTGGTGACTTGCATGGGAGGTATGAGCATGGGGTAGAGCACCGTTGGGGATTGTGACTTGGTCCGTTCGGTTGTGGATTTTACTGTATAATTAATTGAAACATGCTTGATGCACTTTTGAATTGGGTTGATTTGCCATTACTTGGGCTTCGTGCCGGTAATTTGAACCCTGTAGGGGTTATTATCACTGTTTTCATGACACTTAGCATATTAAATGATTTCAGTCCTGAGTTAAACACTATTTTGAAATGTGCAGTCATATTGCTAAAGTTTATAGACTTCAATTGAAATTTTTTGATGTTTTAAGTTAAAAGCTATTACATGACATTTTCCCGAGTGGCTCATTTGCATGTTCTGGACTGAGATATGGATCGGGCTGCACGCCGTAGTAGTATATACATATATATGCATTGATCGGACTGCACGTTGCAGTAGTATATTATATGGATCGTACTGCACGCTGCAGTGATATATTATATGGATAGGACTGCACGCCGCAGTATTATAGTGCTTGGGCTGTAGGAGCCCCTCCGGAGTCTGTACACACCCCCAGTGAGCGCGGGTACCCAAATGGATCGGGCAGCGCGCCACAGCGGTCATGTGCATTGCATTGCATTCATGCATTCATTCCTGTTTGTACTACGTGGCATGATATTTAGCACTCACATATCATTGGCATACATGTTATTACTTGCCTTGTTGACCAGATACCCTGGTGTTATATGTTAAGGAGTGTTGTGCCCAAAGGGATGACTTATGTGCCGACTTACACTATCTGATATAGCATTCATATGCTTGACTGTTGGAAAAGGGATATTTTTAAAAGAGATTTTTAACTGAGCTTGAGATTTTCTGAAGGATTTTCACAGTGTTATGGTTTTTCTCAAAGGGTTGAACTGTCTTTTATAGCATTTTGGAGTGCTCATACGTGTTTTCTTATCGCTCAAATATTATTCGCTCTTATTACCACTAAGTTGGAAGTACTCACTTTACTCCCTGCACCTCGCGTGCAGTTGCAGGTATTGTTCACCCGGTAGCGGGTTAACAGCGAATTGAAGGTATTGCTATCGTAGCTAAGCAAGGTGACTGCCGATGTTAGTGGCACCGAGTTTCTTCTTCTTGATTTCCAAATTATATTCAATGTATTATAGACTTTGAAATTGTAATAAGGATCCTTCTAGATTCTCGTGACATGTGACACCTCGGTCGGGCTGAGTTAGGCTATAATGTTGTTAATTAATGTTCTTTAAGTTGCATTCTCCATCTATTTATATTTAGTAAGTGTTAAAGAAATGAATTGGGTTAGTTGGCTCGCCTTGTCTTCACGAGAGGAGCCATCACGACAGGATATAGAGATTGGGTCGTGATAAGTTGGTAACAGAGCCTAGGTTACTAGGTCTCACGAGTCATGAGCAGGGTTAGTAGAGTCTCGCAGATCGGTATGGAGACGTCTGTATTTATCCTCGAGAGGCTGCAGAACCTTTAGGAAAACTTCCCATTCTTGTAATTCTTATCGTGCGTACTTGATCCAGTTTGAGATAACTCTCGAAATTTCTTCCATGCGTTTGTATGCGCACGTGAGAGCTTAGTAGTATGTGCCTTGATAGCTTGTGATTTCCCCGATTGAGGGGCGAGAGGCAATTATTGTGAGTTTGTTGGGCCAGTCTAGAGGACTTGAGGCCGGATCTTTGCCTATGGCTTGAGCACCGAGGTGCTGATTGTGTGAGCAAGTGTTTTGAATTTATATGTTCGGTATTATCCTTATTAGCTGGAATGGCAGTTAGATATCCATGTGATGAGTGTGTTAGTGTTGAGAGGTGTATTTATATGACTTTGTAGTGACGAAGAAGTCTGTCGGATAGTAGATGACCGATAAGTGTTCGATTCCTATTGTAATCTGTTGTGTAGTCCCGAGTTATGGGCGCGTGAAGAGTATTTTTGTATCTCCTAGCTGGAAAGTAAAGTCCAATACATGTGGTAGTATGAGTTCAAGCTCAGGAAGACTAAATTGATTGGGTAACGTATATGTCGTTGGAAGGTGTGCTGAAATATCGAACTGAGGTGAAGCAGGTGGGTTATCTCCTGCGGAGTGTTCGTGAATGGTATGATCCTTATGTGTATGTTAGAAGATCTCATGTGTAATTGAAAGGCATGTGTTGAAATTTGAGAATTTGGGTCGCTTAGAGAGTGGACTCAACTGAGGTGGAAACGAATGCGAGGTTTGCAGAGGATTTCAGTACCAGATGATCGGTGTTTTCATAAACTAGTTGATGATTTGAGTCTAATATCACTATAATAGTGTGGCATCATTAGAGAAATTATTATGGGGTATTGAATGTGTTCTGATAGGTGGCTTCGAGCCAATTTGTGGAGGTTGCTACTGATTAGCTGGTTGTACAGTTATGTGTTATATTGGTTCCGTTTCGAGATATGCTGGTGAATCAGTTCTGGTTGCAGAAATTGAGCCGAGGATAGCACGTGTGAAGTAAAAATTTTGATAAAGGTTATGCGATGCTTCGTATATGTGAGAAAATACTTGGATGTCTTGAGCTGTTATTGATAAAGACTTCTCAATGTATGGAGAGGGAAGACGGTTGTTTGTATTGGAATGGGATCATATCCTACGGTGTTAGAGTGCTAATAAGGCACGAGTGATTCTGTCCGTTAAGTCAGTTAAGTTACATTTGTATAAGGGTGAATGACTCTCGACAATGGTTTTATTGTGTTCAAGATTTTGCATGTAATAGTCAGGTGTCTTAAGGTTGTGTATGTGGCTAGAGATAGTGTTTTTCATTAGAAAGGATCAAGACTTGTGGTATTTTATGTTAATTATGGGATTCTACGTATCAATATCTGGAAAGTAATGGTAACGAATTCAGCTTCGCAGGAAGTTATTCAAAGTAAAGCATTCTGGAATGTGGTATTTTTGGGAAACATTTGAGGGGGTATTTAGTAGCCTATGGTCTTAGACAGTGTGATCTTATGTGCGAGTCTCGTGTGGTAAACCTGGGTTGAGGTATTGTGGTTCTACAGCAAGGGAGAATATCAAATTAAAGATGAATCATGAAGGAAATTGGATAAATGGAATAGCTTGATAATAAACCGAATAGATATGGTAAGGATGTGATTAATTCTTAGTATGTGTTCGAGGTAATGAGCCTTATAGGTATTGTGCAACAAAGATCTTGAGTGCTGGCAGTTTGCTTAGCTTGGTTTGGGTAGAAGGACTCAGTCCTGGCAGTTTAGCTTGTGCAGTGGAATTGGGAGAGAGTTCTTGTTGAGTCTTTACCGTGATTTGGAGATGTATATATATTGTCTATGGGCATGTGAAGCATGGAAAGCATAGTGATTTCTCCTCTAGATGGGATTGATGGAGAGTTCTTGACTAGAGAAATAGATAGATATTTGTGGTTAGGAAAAAGGGAGATGGAGTTCTCCTGTATCCTAGTGTCTTATGGTATACGCGGTATGTTATGGAGAATTGAGATTTGCGTGTTCAAGGTTTTGGTTCAGCTCATAATGGGAAGTTATTAAAGTTTTTAGCAGCACGGGCAGCTGCAAGTGAGTAAAGAATCAATCTTCAGATGATTTAGGAGATGGTATTGCTATTCTAGTGGTTTGACGAGGTATATGTTCAGTAAAAAGGGCAAGGTGATGTAAACTGATGATACTTCAGTAGTCTTGCGACATTTTCTTATTAGATCGACTGCGGATATTTGAGTTTGTTGATGGCGCAGGGAAATTTTTGAATATCTTTCGTGGTATAAATGGGTACTTGATGTGTGATATGTATTCATATGGTGGAATGTGGGGTCACGTATAGTGATTCATGTGTTATATGGAGTTGGATACTATGAGTTCTCGTGATCCGACTATACAGTGGTTATAGATCGTGTGTATCGACACCGTTTAGCGATTATTGGAAATTGGAGGTCCGAGTTGATCTTTCTTTTCTTGGTATGTTAAATTTGGGTTATGATCTTAGATTGCAGACTGGTTGTCTCAGTGTCGGGTTGTCTAGACTATTGTGTTATGGGCTATGTTAGAAAATGCCATAGGTTGTGTGGCAAGGTGTATCAGATTATGTTCTAGTAGAGTGGTTGGTATTCCAAAGATCAGTATATGGTTAGAAAAGATTACTTTTCTTAATTGGGCCTTCATGGCGGAGGTTAGTGCAGAGGTTTCTACCATTGAGTCAGTTCAGGCATTGAGGGACCTCCCCGAATGCATTTCTTATGGCCGGGCGTGTCACCGGGTAAGATTGTGGATTTCGGTATTTATTTGGTGTCGGGCATCGTATCGTACGGCTCTGGCAAGAGTTGTAGTAGTGGAAGGAGCAACTTCAGGCTTATTGATATTGAGTTTGTTGGCAGGCCAATGTGGCTATATATTTAGCTTGGTTAGTCCCGAGTCGTATTGTTGAAGGATATGTTGATTCAAATGTTCTTGAATTGGTTGGTGATTTGGGGAGATCTATGAGTTACTTTCTGTGCTATGAGGCATCATGATTTGTTGGATGTGGGCACATATGGTGCGGTTCTATTGAGGATTCATAGAGGAAATCGAGCGGAAAAAGTAATTGAGTGTTGGCTATGACCTATCGGGTGCGTGTCGTATGTTGTTTGTTTCACCGTGGATGTAATGGATTGCTTGGGTTTCAGACATCAAATGTGCGTGGCTATCGATTTTAAGCATAGCGACTTGATGTGCTTCATGTGTAACAATGTTCGGATAGGATTGCGCATTGTGGCGAGGCTACGTGGAGATTGGATGCTTCGAGGTAGATCCAGGTATTCTATTTCTATGATGTGAGATGTGGTCTCAGTCTTGTGTTGTGATGGTACTGAGGAATTTGAGTTACAGCTCCTTCGTTTGGGTCATTTTCCATGATTTGAGTATGTTCAGACTGTTTCTCGTTGGTGCGTGTATTATGCAAGTTGAGGCTTAGGCCTGTGTTGAGGTGTCATATCACCAGAGTGGTGTGTTGGAGTCGAAGTGATCATTAGAGTCATTAATGAGTATGAAAAGATTTGATTTCAGCTTGTTAGAAAGGTAATATCGAGGTTTGGCTCGGAAATCTGTTGTAGTATCAGTAAAAAAGGAAATGGATTCATGAATGGTTGATCTGAGAGATGGGTTCGGTTTATCGCGTGTTTCAGTTGCCGTTGGCAGTATATGAAAGTGTTGGAATAAGACTTTAGCTAATAAAAAGGTTTTTCTATCGGTATTTGATTATTATGGGCAATTGTTGTGAATAGAGGCCATCGTTTTGAGTGTTTGGGTTGTGTAGTATATTATATGGTCTCACTTGGAGTTGCAAGTATGGGGTATTACAATTGGTTCGGGTTTATTCTGAATATAGACGTGTGGTTCTGATCTGGTGTATGATTTCGGGACGTGCAATGTGGTTTATGGTTTAGATGGACTGTGAAATTCTGACTATATTGTATTATCGGACCTATGTGAGATAGGGTGATGTGGGATCACTCCGAGTATATGCTTGGTAAGGTCATTCAGCTATTGGGTTGCTTCTAGTACATCTTTGGGTACGCAAGAGGACGAGCGTTTATTTAAGTTGGGGAGGATGTGACGACCCGACCCTTCGTCTCATAGGTTATTGCTCCGTTTTCCCCGTTTATTGCTTCCTCAAGTTTCGTTATTGGCGTGTGGTATGTTAGAGTTGATTCGGATTGATTTTGATAAGAAATGAGTCACTTAGTCTCTTTAAGACGGCTAAAGTTGAAAAAGTCAACCGGGTGTTGACTATTGACTTAGAGGGATCGGATGTATTTTTTGGTGATTCGGTTAGCTTCGGGAGGTGATTTGTGACTTAGGAGGGTAATCGAAATTGATTTTGGAGGCTCGGTGTAGAATTAGGCTTGAATTGGCGAAGTTTGAATTTTGGCGAATTCCGGTTGATAGGTGAGATTTTGATCCGAGGGTCAGAATGGAATTCCGAGAGTTGTTGTAGCTTTGTTAGGTGATTTTGGATATGCCTGCAAATTTTCAAGTCATTCGGACATCGTTTGGTCGGGTTTTTGATCGAAAGTGTAATTCGGAAGATTTGGATGAACTTAGGCATTGATTTGGTGAAATTTGATGATTTTGATGTTAACTATAGTGATTTGATGATTCGAGCAAGTTTGAATAAGGTAATAGATCATATTTGTGCTTTTGGTTGAGGTCCCGGGGCCTCGGGGTGATTTCGGATGGCTATTGGGAGGTTTGTAGTTTCATAATTGCAGCAGAAAAATTGCAGAGCATATTTGCTCTATGCGATCGCAGAGAGTGTCATGCGATCGCATAGAAGGAATTTTGAGGGGTGATTGGTTCTTATATGCGATCGCAATGTGTGTCATGCAACCGCACATTATAATTTTGGCTCGGGAATTTTTGTAGAAATTAGTTCTATGCGATCGCGTGGGAGCGTGTGCGATCGCATAGTGTATTTTGGTAAGTCTATGCGTTCGCGTAGTATATGATGCTTTCGCATAAGGAAAATTCTGGGGTTTAATTTTTTTGCTCTATGCTATCGCAATGGGGTGTATGCGATCGCATAGAGTTAAGCATCTAGGCAGAAGGGTTGTAATAATATTTTATCCACGAGCCTATGTTATTTTCCTCCATTGTTGAGCGATTTTGGAGCTTGGGAGAGCTAATTGAAGAGGGATTCAAGGAGAATCGATTGGAGGTAAGATTTTTGAACTTAAAACACGAATATATTGTGAAATCGGTCTTGAAATTCAAGGGATTAAGCCTAAAATTGAAGAACTAGGGCTTGAGTTTTTTATATTTCAAATTGGGATTTGATAGGCCATTTGAGCTCGGATTTGGGAATTCTTGGTATGTACGGACTCGTGGTGAGACGAGGAATCCGTTAATATAAGTTTTGTAATTTTTCGAGAAGCGGGCCCCAGGCTCGATTTTGCTAGTTTCGAGGTTCTTGCTATAATTCGATTGTTTTCGATTGGGCATTGTCCCATTTGCATATTGTGATGTATTCGGTCTATTTTTTGCTAGACTCGACGCGCGTGGAGGCCGATTTGAGGGGCAAAGGCATCGCAGGCTTGAGATTTCGCCGGTTCGAGGTGAGTAATACTTGTGACTGATATCCTAAGGGTTTGAAACCCCGGATTTGCACATCATAGTGTTGTATTGTGGTGACTTGCATGCCAAGTATAAGCGTGGGGTAGAGCACCATTGGGGATTGTGACATGGTCCGTCCCGGTTTTGGATTTTACTGTATAATTGATTGAAACATGCTTTATGCACTCTTGAATTGGGCTGATTGCCATGATTTGGGCTTCGTGCCAGTTATTTGAACCCTGTAGGGGTTATTATCACTGTTTTCATCACACTTAGCATATTAAATAATTTCAGTCCTGAGTTAAACATTGTTTTGAAATGTGCAGTCATATTGCTAAAGTTAAAAGACTTAAATTGAAATTTTCTAATGTTTTGAGTTAAAAGCTATTACTTGACATTTGCCCGAGTGGCTCATTTGCATGTTCTGGACTGAGATATGGATCGGCCTGCACATCGCAACAGTATATACATATACATGCATGGATTGGACTGCACGCCGCAGTAGTATATTATATGGATCGGACTGCACGCCGCAGTGATATATTATATGGATCGGACTGCATGCCGCAGTATTATAGTGCTTGGGCTGTAGGAGCCCCTCCAAAATCTGTACACACCCCAGTGAGCACGGGTACCCAAATGGATCGGGTTGCGCGCCGCAGCAGTCATGTGCATTGTATTGCATTCATGCATTCGTTCTTGTTTGTACTACGTGGCATGACATTTAGCACTCACATATCATTGGCATACATGTTATTACTTGCCTTGTTGACTAGATACCCTGGTGTTATATGTTAAGGAGTGATGTGCCCAAAGGGCTGACTTATGTGCCGACTTGCACTATCTGATATAGCATTCATATGCTTGACTGTTGGAAAAAGGATATTTGTAAAAGAGATTTTTAATTGAGCTTGAGATTTTCTAAAGGATTTTCACAGTGTTACG
Source organism: Nicotiana glauca (assembly GCA_026770625.1). Lineage (NCBI taxonomy): Eukaryota > Viridiplantae > Streptophyta > Magnoliopsida > Solanales > Solanaceae > Nicotiana > Nicotiana glauca. The sequence goes on from MU728737.1 coordinate 305,339, forward strand.
ATTTTTCTCAAAGGGTTGTACTGTCTTTTATAGCATTTTGGAGTGTTCACACGTGTTTTCTTATCGCTCAGATATTATTCGCTCTTATTACCATTGAGTTGGAAGTACTCACTTTACTCTATGCACCTCGCATGCAATTTCATGTATTGTTCACCCGGTAGAGGGTTAACAGTGGATTGAAGGTATTGCTATCATAGATAAGCAAGGTGACCGCCGGCGTTCGCGGCACCGAGTTTCTTCTTCTTGATTTTCAGATTTTACTCTATGTATTATAGACTTTGAAATTGTAATAAAGATCCTCCTAGATGTTCGTGACATGTGACACCCCATTCGGGATGAGTTAGGCTATAATGTTGTTAATTAATGTTCTTTAAGTTGCATTTTCCATCTATTTATGTTTAGTAAGTGTTAAAGAAACGAATTGGGTTAGTTGGCTGGTCTTGTCTTCATGAGAGGCTCCATCATGACCTGGTATGGAGATTGGGTCGTGAAAATAGACTCGATATATCCTATTTGAGGGCGGATGGTCCTGTTATATCCTATTTGAGGGCGGATGGACTCGATATATCCTATTTGAGGGCGGATAAACCCGATATATCCTATTTGAGGGCGGATAAACCCGACATGTCCTATTTGAAGGTGGACAAGCCTAATATGTAGTGCTTTATTTGTAATTACAAAGATTGATATGATGCGGTGCAAAGAGCTTACTATGGTACATAAATCTTGATTCGGTGTTAGAGTTATAATAAGAATATTCAAGGTGCGATGCAAAGAGCTCGGTGTAGTAGCGAATATCCATGGTGCGGAAAGCTTGATGCAATGGCTTTTCAGAGAAAAATTTTCAAGGAGTGGTGCCAATAATTTGAGCATTTACATGCTGAAGTTTATTAGTAAATTCCTGCATACAAATAAAACTATGAGTTTTAAAATATAATTTGCGATAACTCGGCTTGATCGCCGTGTTGCACTATATCTCCTCCAAGGTAAATTCGTAAGTAGAGTAAATATTGAAATACAATGTGCTGTAAAGTAATCGTATAAAAATGACACCTTTTGGGCGTTTACTTATACAATGCGGCTTAGTCAGCCAAAATAATTTGATAAAAATATAACTTTATGCCAATGATAATTTTCAGCAATAACATGCAGTTTATACATGTGCTTTGGCAATGATTTATGATAATGATGCATTTCAATAATGACATTAACAATGAGGTCGAAATAAATTAATGAAAAGCATGTGAATGTGTGTTGATGTGTCTTGTTGAGGGCAGAAAAGTCTAAATATCATATTAAAGGCAAACTTGCTTAAAATCGAATTAAATATAGATAAGAGTAAATATTTAATGCATAGATATCATATTAAAGGCGAACAAGCCTAAATATAATATTAAAGGAAAATGTGCTTAAATGTTCTATTAAAGGCGGACGAGCCTAAATGTCATAAAGGAAAGCGCGCTTAAATATTCAATTAAAAGCAGATAAACCTAAATTTTAATACATAAATATCCTATTGAAGGCGGATAAGCCTAAATATCATATTAAAGGCAAGTGTGCTTAAAACCCAAATTAAAGGCGGATAAACCTAAATATTTAATGCATAAATGTCCTATTAAATGTGGACAAACCTAAATACCATATTAATAGGCAAACTGCTTAAAATTCAATAAAAGGCGGATAAGCCTAAATATCCCATTTAAGGTGGATAAGCCTAAAATATCATAAAGGCAAGCATGCTTAAATATCCAATTAAAGGCAGATAAGCCTAAATGTAAATGCATAAATGTCTTATTGAAAGCGGGCAAGCCTAAATATCATATTAAAGGCAAGTGTGCTCAAAACCCCAATTAAAGGCGGATAAACATAAATATTTAATGCATAAATGTCCTATTGAAGGCGGAAAAGCCTAAATATCCTATTTTCAGGTGGTCAACCTTACATCCAATTATCAGGAGGATAGCCTAATGTCCTTTTAATTAGGCGGACTACCTCATGTCCTATTATCAGGCAGACAACCTTGTGTCCTATTATCAGGCGGACTACCTCATGTCCTATTAATCAGGCGGATGACCTCATGTCCAATTAATTAGGCGGACTACCTTATGTCATATTATCAGGTGGACTACCTTATGTCTTATTATCAGGTGGACTACCTTATGTCCTATTATCAGGTGGACAACCTCATGTCCTATTAATCAGGTGGACTATCGTATGTCCTATTATCAGGCGGACTACCTTATGTCCTATTATCAGGCGGACTACCTTATGTCCTATTATCAGGCGGACTACCTCATGTCTTATTAATCAGGCAGACTACCTCGTGTCCTATTAATCAGGCGGACGACCTTTTTTCCTATTATTAGGTGGATGAACCTGGATGCATGGTGCTTGATTTGAAATTTGAAGCATTGGTGCGGTGCAGAAGCTTGGTGTGATGCTTGATCTATAATTGTGTAATGCGATGCGAAGAGCTTGGTATGGTTACTTCAAAGTAACATGTGCAATGCATAGAGCTCGGTGAAATGATTTTGTAATAGCAAATGGTGCGATGCTGACAGCTTGATGAAATGCCTTTGTAATAGTGAACTCCTAGTGCAGTGCTAACAATCGTTGGATCTTCATAATAAATTCCTATATTCAAAGAAAAATTATAAGTTGCAAAGTTTTATTTGCGCTAGCTTGGCTTCATCCTTTGCTTTGCAAGAACTCTGCAACTTTTGACTTGATGATGAGCTTTGCGATAGCATGTAATGTTCGAGAATAGCTAAAGTATTCCCCTGCATTAGTCAAATCAAATTCGTTAGTATAAAATAAATTGGTTGTCTTGCATTGAACTTCAAAGTTTTGGTTTGAATCTGCAACTTGTTGCCATAGCATTCTGGAATTTGTTGTTGTGCTTGAAATAAATATATGGCTCGAGATTTGATTTTTTGATTAGTCGAATGATGAGGATCCTTCTGCAAATATTTTTCCGGTTTTGGCTTTTGGGGTAAATAGGATTTTATTATGATAAGACCGAACCAATAAGGCTGCCTACCTATCCCCTCTTAAATGGGAATCAGGTTAAAACATAGTTCATTTTGTAACAGCAAGGCATGATTACAAAAATAACTACTCATATGATGATAGTTGCAAAATGATAATGCTAGCAATGCAAGGTGAACAAGTCCAAATGATGTTTCTTCATCGGACGCCCAACCACGCTCGGTATATTGCTTGTGCTGTGACTAATTGCATTTGAGATATTTTTTGCAACTGGTAGATGCACTCGCAGTTTGTTAGCATCAATTAAATTCTGATTCTTATGTTTTAATGCTAGGCATTCTTCTTTATCATGGCCTTGAGCATTTGAATGGTAGGAACAATACCTGGAAGGATCAAATAATGTATGCGAAGGGTCTAAAATCCTTCCTGTTCTTGGCTGCATAATTCCTGAGGCATTCAATCGAGCGAATATACTAGAGATTGATTCAGTCAAAGGTGTGAAGTTGTGGGGCTTCTTTTTCTTTAATTGGCAAGAAGCGACTTGTGCTTGATGATGTTGATGGTGAATGCTTTGTTGGCGAGGAGGCTGGAGATGCATGTTGTGGGCATTAGATATGGAATTATTTTGCAAGAGCTGGTGATCATGATGGCATTGTGGTTGATGCATAGCCATGGAACCTGAGTCATTTTCCTTCTCTTTACCTTTCCAATTTTCTGGCATCTCTGGTTGTGAAGCATGATTGATAGTTTGCATGCTAAACTTTCTTCTTTGATGCCGCTTTCTAGGAAGTCCCAAACTCTAATCAAGTCTGAAAAATTACGCACATTCACAGTAGCTAGCTTTTCATAATATATGCCATTTTGAATATCAATTTCTTTTTCACGTCTCTTATGAGGGCATACTGCTATTGGTTTTGATTGCTTCCTTCAAATGGAGTTGTGGTTATGGGAGGAATTATCATGACTTGATTAGGGTTGCAGGTTGGTGGAATTTGTGTAGAGATTGCACAAGTAGGAGTTGGGCAAGGGGATATGGTTAAGCAAATATTTTGGTTTGAGCTAGAAGTGGAGGTTGTATTTGGAAGAAGGTAGAAAGTTCTTCCCAGATTAACCCACAAGTTTCTTCGTACCACATTTGTCTCGGTATCTTCACCTTCTCCTTGCAACAATCCCTTACTAGTGCTAAATTCTTCAAAAAAGTCGGCCATTATAGCGCGTCCTTTATGCAGATTCGCAGCCAAAATAGTGTTCAATGTAGACAACCTTTAAAGAAAAATAAAACTTTTACAAAATAAAATAAAGTGTTAGCACATTCGTCATAACAAATAAATGCACTAAAATAATTAAATATGTGATTAGATAGACTAGTCCATGACATGGTTAAGAATGAGCCCCTAAACTGGAAACGGGGGCTTAAGTTACAAAATGGATGGACGAGAATGACTTGTTATCTAGAGGCTCTAATGAAGGAGTCTTGTTGTCATGGAAGCGAATTGATTTAATATTTTGTGAAAGGTTGACTCATGTCGAACATCAAAGCTTTAGCTCTAGCACACGTTTTTGTCATTTCAAGACTCTGGCGTACAATAAAACGTTGTCCCAATCTTTAGGAAGTCTCTGATGACTACTCGATGGAATGATTTCATGTTTAGCATACTCAACCTGCGTGCCAAGAATCTACCCCAAATTTTGTTTTATGAAGGAAAACAAAATTTTTTGCTATAATGAGACCGAGCCTTATATAGACTGGGTTTGAAAGAGGCCAAAGAGGGATAATATTGACGTTGAAAATAATATTTGGCTGTTTGAATCATTGTCAAATCATAAAGTTGTCGAGGCCTGGGAATACGGTCTCAACCGTTTTGGGATTTAACCTTGACTAACGTGCCAAAAAATAAAATTAACGGGTGCGTGAAGATTAATCCCGACGACCCGAAATAAGATGATATAAACACTTGAATTGGATAGGTGAAAATATTTAGAAAAATTTGACGATGCAAATTGACCAAATAGTGGCCTTCTATTGCTCGGTAGATTGCGCAAGTTTGAACATCTACCCACTTGTAAATGAGAATAGGCACGATCGTTAAAATTCTAAGAGATATGAAGCTATGAGACGAATATTAGAGGTATAAGATTACGAAATTAAAATTGGTACAACATGCAAGAATTGAAGGTATAAAATTATGTGAGGCACAAGTGGCATTATTTTAGGAACATTTAACCGTAATTTAAGAAAAGGGCATGAATTAAATAACTTTTGAAATAAAATGAGCAAAAATCTAGAGTCGTTAAAAATCTAAGCGTGGAACGATTGGTAATAATAATAATAATTAATTCAGGAAGATGATATAAAAATAAGCAAAAGAAAAACAATATATGAACAAATAAAAAGTATTTAAATAAAAATATAGGCACGTTGGATAGTTAATACTTCCTTTTTCTGAAAAATAACAAATAATATTAGTAAAAATGTCACGACCCGCAATCCCGGTCGTGATGGTGCCAAACACAATGCTAGGCAAGCCCGACCATTTCAACACTCTCAACCCACGTACAAAACTCATTACCAATTAATAGAGTTAATTTACTAGTTTAACATGATTTCAATCCGTGACAATGGATAATACAGTGCGGAAAACCATAACAAGTACCGATACAACTTCCAAAATATCTGGTATCACGAGTCTAGAGCCTCTAAATACAACTATGTAGCAGCCTGTACATATGAAAGTCTAGAAATGCAGAAATAAAAGGGATAAAGGGAGAAATCGGGTCCTACGGACGCCATGCAGTTACCTCGATAACCCCGGTGATAGTCTGGACCGTAGCAAAACAACTCCACTATGCCTCCAGGATGCCTATATCCGCACACATGGTGCAGGGAGTAAAGTGAGTACTCCGACTCAGCAAGTAATAGCAATAAATAACGACTGAAGATAAGAAAACTCGTAGAAATACTACACTGTTATATAACAAATAGTAAATTCATAGCTAAGCGAGGAAAAACAGGTGAATATCCCTCAACCAGTACACTACTCGCTTACTCCTCTCAAGGTCCGATAATTTACTTACACTGCTACGGCGTGCAGCCCGATCTATACGGTATACTGCTGCGGCGTGCAGCCCGATCTATACGGTATACTGCTGCGGCGTGCAGCCCGATCAATATATATATGTATACTATTGTGGCGTGTAGCCCGATCCAATAATAGTATGTACTGCTGCGGCGTGGAGCCCGATCCAATAATAGTAGTCGACTGCGCTCACTGGGGGTGTGCAGACTCCGAAGGGCTCCTACAGCCCAAGCGCTATAATACTGTGTCGTGCAGTCCGATCCGTATAATATACTACTGCGGTGTGCAGTCCGAACTATACATGTATATGTATATACTGCTGCGGCGTGCAGCCCGATCCGGTATATATCAAATACCCTCATTATGTGGTCCTTGACCACTCTCGGTCAATACAGTCTTGGCCATTCGGGCTCGCTCGGCTAAGACAGGGTTCCCAACCCCAGGTATTTCTCATTTGGATTGCCACTTTATAAAGCCAGTTCATATTATGTTTATCAGTTACGAACATGACTGAGAGTATGATGTCAACAAGTAAAGTGAGGTCAACTAGCACAACATACCCCCTAAGGGTTCTACAGATCGGCACAAGGCCCCAAACATGGCAACTAGCCCAAAATATACTGATATTAATTTAGTCTCAGTCAAAAATACAGTAGAGTCATCAATCGGGATGGACCGAGTCCAAATCCCCAGTAGTAATAAACCTCACGCTCATTATATAGCGCGTGTCTCATCATAACATAGCACCACGTAGGGCAAATTTGGGGTTTCAAACCCTCAGAACATTATTTATAACCATAACTCACCTCAAGTCGGCCGAAATCCTAGCTCGCCTTGCGCTTCCCTCGTAAAACAACCTCCTCGTGCGTAGAATCCGGTAAAAACCACAAGGAATACATTACAATAGGCTAAGGGAACATAACCCAATCAAAAAGGCTCAAAAATTATCAAAAATTACGAAGTTGGCAAAACCCGAGCCGCGGGCCCACTTCTCGAAAAATTACGAAATTTACATCATCGGATTTCTCGTCTCGCCACGAGTCCGTACATATCAAATTTACCAAAGTCGAAGTTCAAATGCCCCCTCAAATCCCAAGCCCTAGTTCTTCAAATTTTCACCCAATTTTCCAAGAATTAAAGGTTGATTCTTCAATAAAATAGCGTTTCTAAGTCACGAGACTTACCTCCGATCAATTCCCGTCAAAATACTCTTCAATTTCCACCAAAAAGCTCTTAAGGTAGTCAACAATGGAGGAAATAATGAATAGGCCGCGAATGAAATATCATAAATGAACCCTTCTGCCTAGCTATATTTCTTCTAAGCGAACGCGAGGGCCCTCTCGCGTTCGCGATGAACAAAAATCCCACTGACCGATTTAACCATTCGCGAACGCGTACCACTAGACGCGAACATGATGCTTCAGATTCTACACTACGCGAACGCGAGCATTGTGCACGTTCGCGAAGAACAAATCACACGGGCCTCAACCTTCTTATACGCGAACGCGATACTCCAAACGTGAACGCGATGCACAGGGATCTCCTCGTACATGAACGCGATGAACAACTAAGTAGGGCCTCTAGGCCCTTCTACGTGAATGCGATGCCACTATCACGAACGAGATGGCCCAGAAAACACAACTACGCGAACGCGAAGGGCACCTCTGCAAATGCGAAGGACAAAAGCCTGCTGCAGTGACTGCTGCATTTTCTGCAATTTTCAAAGTAAAAAATCTTCCGTTAAGCCATCTGAAATCACCCTGAGGCCCCCGGGACCTCAACCAAAAGTATCAACCTATCCCAAAATACCATACGAACTTGTTCCAATCATCAAGGCACATCAAACAACACTAAAATCATCAGTTCACATCGGATTCAAGCCTAAGTTTCTCCAAAACTTCCGAAACACATATTCGATAAAAAACCCAACCAAAACACCTCCGAATGACCTGAAATTTTACCCGCACATCCAAAATCACCTAATGAAGCTATTTCAACTCTCGGAATTCCATTCTGGCCCCCAGATCAAATTCTCACCTGCCAACCGGAATTCGCCAAAATACTAACATCGCCAATTCAAGTCTAATTCTACACCGAACCTCCAAAACCAATTCTGATCACACTGCTCAGTCACAAATCATCCCCCGAAGCTAACCAAATCATCGGAATTCATATCCGAGCCCTCTAACTAAATGGTCAACTTTCGGTTGATTTTTCTAAAACAAACTTCCTTCAAAGAGACTAAGTGTCTCATTTCCATCTTAAACCAATCCAATTAGACTCGATCACCTCAAATACCGATAATGAAGCATAAAGAAACATAACATGGGGGAAATGGGGCGGTAACTCATGTGACAATGGGTCGGGTCATCATATCCTCCCCAACTAAAACAAATGCTCGTCTTCGAGCGGGTCAACAAACATACCTGGAGCCTCAAACAAGTGAGGATATCTGCTCCGCATCTCTCGCTTAGTCTCCCAAGTAGCCTCCTCCACGGGCCGACCTCTCCACTGTACCTTTACCGAAGCTATATCCTTTGATCTCAACTTTCGAACCCGAAGGCCCAAACTAGCCACTAGCTCCACATCATATGTCAAATCATCATCCAACTGAACCGTGATGAAGTCTAAAAATGAGACGAGTCCCCAACATACTTCCGAAGCATAGATACATGAAATACCTTATGCATGCTAGACAGGCTGGGTGGCAAAGCAAGCTCATAAGCCACCTCTCCAATCCTCCTAAGTCTCTCAAAAGGCCCAATGAACCTCAGACTCAGTTTCCCCTTTTTCCCAAATCTTATAATGCCTTTCATGGGCGAAACCTTCAACAAGACCTTCTCGCACACCATATAAGATACATCTCGAACCTTCCGGTCCGCATAACTCTTCTGACGCGACTGAGCTGTACGAAGCCTCTCCTGAATTAGCTTCACCTTTTCTAAGGCATCCTGAACCATCTCTGTCCCTAACAACCTAGCCTCCCCGGGCTCGAACCATCCAACTGAAGATCTACACCACCTCCCATACAACGCCTCATACGGAGCCATCTGAATGCTCTACTAATAGCTATTGTTGTAAGCAAACTCTGAAAGCGGCAAAAACTCATCCCATGAACCCCCAAAATCAATAACACATGCTCGCAACATGTCCTCCAATATCTCAATAGTGCACTCGAACTGCCCGTCCGTCTGAGGATGGAATGTTATGCTCAACTCTACCTGCGTAACCAACTCCCGCTAAAAGGTCCTCCAAAATTGAGAAGTGAACTGAGTACCCCTATCTGAGATAATAGACACTGGAACCCCATGCAATAGGACAATTTCCCGAATAAAGATCCCTGCTAGCCGCTCTGAAGAATAAGTAGTACATACTGGAATGAAGTGCGCGGACTTGGTCAGCCGATCCACAATCACCCAAATCGAGTCGAACTTCTTCACGGTCCGAGGGAGACCACTCACAAAGTCCATAGTAATCCTCTCCCACTTCCACTCGGGAATAATCATCTGCTGAAGGATATCGCCCGATCTCTAATGCTCGTACTTGACCTGCTAACAGTTGAGACATCGAGCTACAAACCCCACTATATCCTTCTTCATCCTCTTCCGCCAGTAGTGCTATCTCAAATACTGATACATCTTTGCAGCACCTAGATGTATAAAATACCGCGAGCTGTGGGCCTCCTCCAATATCAAGCCCCGGAGCCCATCCATATTGGGCACGCAAATCCAGCCCTACATCCTCAACAAACCATCACTATCATAGTCACATCCCTAGCATCATCATACTGAACCATGTCCTTAAGGACAAGCAAATGTGGATCATCATACTAGCTCTCTCTAATACGGTCATACAAGGAAAACCGAGAAACCACACAAGCCAACACCCGACTAGGCTCCAAAATATCTAGCCTTACCATCCAATTGGCCAAAGCCTAAACATCAACTGCAAATGGCCACTCCCCAACTGGAATGTATGCCAAGCTACCCATACTAACCACCTTCCGGCTCAAAGCATGTGCCACCACATTGGCCTTCCCCAGGTGATACAAAATGGTAATATCATAGTCCTTGAGTAACTCTAGCCACCTACGCTGCCTCAAATTAAGATCGTTTTGCTTGAATAGATGCTGAAGACTGCGATGATCGGTGAATACCTCACAGGATACCCCACACAAATAGTGCCTCCAAATCTTTAAAGCATGAACTATAGCAGCCAACTCCAAATCATGTACAGGGTAGTTCTTCTCGTGGGGTTTCAGCTGACGAGAACCATATGCAATAACTCTACCCTCCTGCATCAACACACATCCAATCCTAACTCTCGAAGCGTCACAATACACAGTGTAAGAACCTAAAGCTGATGGCAAAACCAACACTGAATCTGTGGTCAAAGATGTCTTGAGCTTCTGAAATCTCTCCTCGCACTCGTACGACCATACAAATGGTGCACCCTTCTGCGACAACTTGGTCAAGGGAGAAGCAATAGATGAAAAACCCTAGACGAATCAGCGATAATAACCTGCCAAACCGAGGAAACTCTAAATCTTTGTGGCTGAGGTCGGTCTAGGCCAACTCTACACTGCCTCTATCTTCTTCGGGTCGACCTGAATACCCTCGCTAGACACCATGTGTCCCAAGAAAGCCACTGATCCAAGCCAAAACTCACACTTGGAGAACTTTGCATAAAGCTTCTCCTCCCTTAATCTTTGTAATACCACTCGAAAATGATGAGCGTGCTCCTCCTAGCTACGCGAGTACACCAGGATATCATCAATAAAAATGATAACAAATGAATCCATATATGGCCAGAATACGTTGTTCATCAAGTGCATGAATACGGCTGGGGCATTGGTTAGCCCAAAGGACATAGCAAGAAACTCATAGCCAGAATTCACACTTCGAGAACTTAGCATAAAGCCGATGTTCTCGCAAAGTTTGCAACAAAGTCCTGAGATGATCCTCGTGTTCTCCTTGGCTACGAGAATATATTAGAATATCATCAATAAATACTATTACAAATCCATCTTAAAATGGATTGAACTCCCTATTCATTAAATCCATGAATGCAGTTGGAGCATTTATCAGTCTGAAAGGCATCACAAGAAACCCATAGTGCCCGTATCGAGTCCTGAAAGCAGTCTTAGAAATATCTTCATCTTTGATTCTGAGTTGATGGTAATTAGAATGGAGGTCAATCTTTGAAAAGTGGGAAGCTTTTTGTAACTGGTCAAACATGTCATCTATATGAGGCAAAGGATATTTATTGTGTATTGTTATCTTGTTCAACTGCCTATAGTCAATGCACATTCTTAGGGATCCGTCTTTCTTCCTTACGAACAATACTGGTGCACCTCATGGTGATACACTAGGTCTAATAAAACCCTTATCTAACAAATCTTGTAATTGTTGTTTTATCTCTCTCAACTTGCTGGTTCTATTCGATATGGGGGTACTGATATGGGTTGTGTATCAGGTAGAAAATCAATACCAAAGTCTATCTCTCGTACTGGAGGCAATCCTGGTAAATCTTCAGGAAATACATCAGAAAATTCTCTCACTACAGGTACATTTTCTACACTAATTGTTTCCTTTCTGGTGTCATTTACAATAGCTAAGAGACTCAAGCAACCTTTTTTCAGAAGTCGTTGATCTTTCATAAAAGATACAATTTTGCATGTCTTTGGAAGCTGACTCCCTCTTAGAATAAAACTGATTTCATTTGGTATCTCAAACCTTATTATCTTTGCATGACAATCGACTTCCCATCAGCATGTCGAAGTCAATCATATCAAGTACAATAAGGTCAGCTAGAGTATTTCTACCCTCAACCCGAATCTGACAAGCACAATATACATATTCAGCTAATAGGGACACTCCAACAGGAGTAACAACTAGAAAAAGATCAGCCAATAGCTCGGGCTATCTACTAAACCTCAAAACAAAGTACGAGGACACATAAGAGTGAGTAGATCCCGGATCAATCAATGCAAGTGCATCAAATGAACATAAAGAATACATGAAACCACTGCATGCGATGCTTGAGCATCCTGTCTAGTAAATACAAAAACTCTTGCCTGACCTCTGCCAACATTCCCTTGCCCTTGGTTCACAGTAGCATGGTCTGTAGCACCTCGGCATTTGTTTCCTCTACCTATAGCACCTGAAGTATTACGAGTAGTCTGAGTAGGTGTAGCTGACTGAATAGAAGCCTGGTTGAAATTTCTCTGAGGTTGAGGGCAATCCCTTAAGTGATGTCCCAACTGGCCACACCAAAAGCACTCTCCCATTAGAACACGGCACTGGCCCAAATGTGACCTACCAAAGGTCTAGCAGACTGGAGTAGTGTCATATATCTACCTAGAATTATGATGCCCAGAAGATGATGGTGCCCTATTACCTTGTCTGTAATGTGGTCTGTATGTGGATTGTGAAGATATGTGTGTCCCTGTCTGAGAACCCTGCTGTTGTTGTTGTTATCCCCGATTTCCTGCTCTTCTATTTTCACTAAAACTGCCATTGAAATCCCCTTCGGTCTTGGCCTTCTTATGTAACTCACTAGTTGCACTCTCTTCTCGACCGTTGTTTTCAATCTTTCTAGCAAGGTCGACTACATCAGAGTAGGATAAAGTCTTCATCTGTGGGGATACTGCAGTGTATAGGCGACCAACCAATCCATCAACAAACCTCTGAATTTGAGCTTCTTCGGTAGGCACTAAGTGAGGAGCATATATAGCCAGCTTACAAAATATAGTGTTATATGTTGACACATCCATATCTGCAGTCTGAACCAATCTCTCAAAGTCTCTAGCATGTTGTTGCATCAGACTGTCTTAAAGAAAAGGATTCTTGAACAACATAGTGAACTCATCCCATGTCAGTGGTGGTGCTCTTGTCGGCCTTCCTAGTAATACAGTTTCATACCATGTGTTGGCCATATCCTGTAGTTTGTATGCTGCGAGCTCCATGGCTCTCTCACTAGAATATCCAAGAGCACGTAATGCCTTAAGTGTCCCATCCAAGAAACTTTGAGGATCTGCTGAATTATCAAAACCTGTGAATTTTAGTGATTTCACTTTCAGGAACTCGTGTAGAGATACTTCCTTATTCCCGAAAGGCTGAGTCTGTGTTGGTGCTTATGTCTGTAAAGTAGCCTGAGGAGCTGAACTTCCTCCATGAGTAGGCACCAATGCCTCTAACACATTTAATAATGTTGCCACTACATCTACAGGTAAGGAAACAGTAGGTACAACAGTTAGCACTGGTGGTGGAGCGTTCTGAACTCCCTGCTCTTGCACTTGATCTAGCATAACAGCTTGGGTTTGACCTATGTTCCCAACTTGAGGTTGAGGAGCAGTCTGGCTTCTAGTCTGATGAACCCCAACTTGACCTCCACCCCGGGTAGTACCACGTCCAGCAGATGAGGGTGAACGTGTCCTAGCCATCTACGAAAGATATATTCCAAAGTCAATTTCAAGTTATCTCAACGCACGATCAAGAATGAAAGAAGGAAAAACATTCCTAAATGTTCAGTATCCTCGAGTTCATAAGTATGGGTGCCTACATACCCATGAACAAGACTCTACTAAACATTGCTCCATATCTCGGGAATTAAAGCCTAAGCTCTGATACCAACTTTGTCACGACCCAATTTAGGATCGTGACCGGCTTTTAGGAGCAAGTGCTCCCAAGTAAGCCTCATCGGTAATTTTACAGAAAATCGGGCAGAGTTTCTCCTATTTTTGGACCATTCCAAAACTTTTTTATCTCAAATCAGCAACCAAGCAACCTAATAACAATTCAACTGGCAATTGACAACTTACCAATTAGCCAAAATAAGTCTCCACCATTACTAATCAACAACTAACAACCAGAATTACTAATCTACCTCCAACTTTCATAATGAAGGAAGATACGCAACATAAGACTAATAACAAAATAATACTCATGAAACTAAAAGAATGAGTATGGAGCGACTCTAAGAGTTTAATAAAATGACCATAACAATTTATAAAAATCTCTGCCCACGCGAACAAGTACGAGACACACCAAGAATTCTCAGCCTGTGCGCTCTAATTAACGAAATCATCGCCTTCATCAACTGCTGTCTCTGTAAAAAAAAAATTAGCGGGGCATAAGTGGCTACCTGAATGAGTAATAACACTTAACCACAATCGTTTTTATTTGGGGACAAGTTAGAAACATGGTAGTAGCTCAAAGAGAAAATAACATAAAAATAACCTTTCAGAAATAATAAATAATTTTCAGTCTCATCACATTTTTCTTGTAGTATGATATAATTAACAATTCGGTAATAAGCTCGGTAACCACTATATAATATTAGTATTTACAATTTGGGAGGTTTCAATGAATGGATCATGTAATCGGTATAAATGTGGACTTCCTTGCAAGAAGTCATATATATCGATAGTCCCTACTCGAGGAAAATCAGTAACGATATGCTAGTTCTATCTTCCCACTAGCAAGGGCTATAATGGTAATCTGTAATTACAATATGCACCAGGTCTAACAAACCCGTCGTTAGCTACGGGATCCTTCAAAGTCTACTTCCATATATACTTGTCTCTATAATCCGTATGTACTCCTAGAGAATATTTTAAAATAATATAGGGCATTTTTGTGCTTATCAAATCATATAATTTTTTTTTGATAACAGTAAATTCAAGTAACGGTACAATAGATCCAGTGACAACAAAAATATTAAAACCACGGTATTCGTCTCCAATAACTATTTCGGTATCATATCAAGTAAAAGACTTGTCCCACATGCAACTCAAAAATAATCGGTAACATATTCATATTAAAAATCATGTGTAAATTATGTAAGTTATGAAAACACAAATTGTGGTAAGATTACTACTCACAGTACTCGTGCCGAAATACCAAATGCTTCACCTTGAGCAATTCGTACAAATTCCTCCAATCAATCTATAATTACATAATATCAATCTCATGTTAATTTCCTATTTAGGCTATTTCATAGCTATTTTAGAAAACCCAATCATCAGAGTTCGTGTTTGAATCTTAATTTGTGAATTTATATTTACACATGCTATGAGTAATTTAAATTAGTCCAAAAATCTTGTAAATAAAAAGCACTACAAGAAAATAGACCACTTGGGGAGGTTTTATTGAGGAGGTTCTTAGTATCCCCACAAATTAAATCAATTTTGGGGGTGTCATTAAGTGTAGCAAATAAACCTTTACTGCCCTAAAAATAAAAAAAGAGTGCCTTCATTTCCCCCCCACATTTTCCTCTTTCCCTCCTTTTCCCCAAATTTTCACGCCTTTAATCCTTTTCTCCAAAAACTTCCGCTTTAACACCCTTCTCCCAAGTCCCCTCCTCCCCTACTTTTAGTATTCATCCAGTTTTGTATATCAGATCTAGTAAGTTAGGAAAAAAAAAGTGCTTTGGGAAAAAAACACTTTTGACCTCTTGAGAATCTTGGCCAAACAAGCTATAAGTGGAAACGGGTCGGGTCGTGTTTGGTTTGGGTGTGGGTCTGGGTGAGGGAGGGAATTGGGCTAGGGGTGTTTGGGACGAAGGAAATGTTTTGGGCCTGAAAATGCAAACTAAATTGGCCCAATTTCTCCTCATTTCATCTTCAATTCATTTTACCTTCAAAAATCCTTTTCTTCTTTCCTTTTTCTCTTTTTTTCTTTCTAATTTGATAAAAATCAAAATTAATTCCTAGAACTTTACTAACTAAAAAAATAATTAAACCTAAAATGACGATTAACACAATTAATTAAAAACAAACTAACACAAAAACTACTCAAACATCAAAACTAAAATTAAAGCAAATTAAACTACATTTTTGTGATTTTCCTTTTTATAAAACAACTTAATTACTAAAAAATTATGAAAAAATGAAAAATTAACCCCTACATGTAAAATGCAACATATTTTTGTATTTTTCACTAATTAAAATGCTCAAACAAAAATGCAAATAATTAATAAAAAATGTCACAAAAAAATCCGCAAAATTACAAACACTGAAAGAAATCATCTTGTTTTGAATTTATAGGAGCAATTCATATAAGGCAAAAATCACGTGCTCACAACAATAATATGAACTTATGCAGTTAAATCATATACGGAAAAATAACAACAATCGGGAATTAAGCAGATAATAACGGGAAGGGGGAAAACATGCTGAGGGAAACATCAAATCCTGAAATAGAACATTAAAGAGACATAATAAATAACATGCTTTTATACGAATTAAAGTAATAACATTGCAAACCAGTGCACAGTATCACCCTTCGTACTTTTACTCTCGTCCTCACCATAAGAACAACATAAATAGCACGACATCACCTTTCTTGCATTAAATCTCTCATAACATGGCATGACATCACCCTTCATGCATTAACACTCTCAGAATACGACACGACATCACCCTTCGCGCATTATCACTCACTCACAATACATTGCACGACATCACCCTTCGTACTTTACACTCTTCCTTACCCAAACAAATAGAAAAATAGCAACCCAGCAAGGGAATCATCAATAAACAACCTAGTTTCAATATTTGACTTTATAAGATAAATCTCAACTTGAGTCAATACTCAACCAATATCCAATACCAGGAAAACATGATAAGATTTGTTTAACATGAAGAGTAACCAGTTTAAACACGAACAATATGAATAAATAATACAACATTCACAAGTATAAGACTCACTTACATGCTATGACCCGACAACAACGTATATATACTCATCACCTTACCTATACGTTGTACTCAATAAATCAACACATAGCAAATAAGGCAACAATACCTAATTCCTCAAGCTAAGGTTAGCCACAACACTTACCTCGATTCAACGACCGAACCCAAGCCTTAATGTGATGGCCCAAAGGGTCATCACCTGTTTTCCTCATCTGTTCCGTGCTTCCGAGGCCTTAAAAACCTCATTTTATATTGCTTCGATTTGCGTGCACAGTCCGGGCACGTAGCCAAAATTTTTTTACGTTGAAATATGTGAATTTTGTGAAAAAAATTGAAGAATTTTGATATTAATATGATTATAGTTGACTTCGGTCAACATGTTTGGTAAACGGACTCGGACCCGAGATTGGACGGTCCCGGAAGGTCCGTAGAAAAATATGGGACGTGGGCATATGCCCGGAGTTGAAATCCGAGGTCTAGAACTTAAGTAAAAGAATTTTCTGTTAAATTATTTTTCTAAAATTATTAAGGAAAATGGAAATGAAAATTGATTAAAAGTCTAGGGTATCGGGCTCATATTTTGGTTCTGACGCTCGGTACAAGTCTTATAGATTCTTTAAGCGCTTTCTGTAAAGTTTGGTCAAAATTGGACGTCGTTTGACGTGTTTTGGACTATAAGTTCCAAGTTTGAAAGTTATGAAGTTTAGAAGAAAAATCATGAGTTTTGAGGCTCGATTCTATATAAATGATGTTATTTTGGCGATTTGATCGCGCGAGCAAGTCCGTAGGATGTTTTTGGAGTTATGTGTATGTTTGGTTTAGAGCCCCGAGGGCTCGGGTGAGTTTTGAGTAGGTCCCGGAAGGCCTTAGGCTTAGAATATCAGATGTGGCAGTACAGCAGGTCCCACGCGGACGCGGTGCATTTCTGCGCGGTCCGCGTGGACTGGTTCAGAGAGAGGCATTGGCTTAAGCTCAACCAGCGTGGCCGCACACCAAAACAGTGTGGTCCGCACTAGAAGCCACGCGGCCGCAATGCATTTCTATGCGGTCCGCATGGCCAGGATCAGTGAAGCCATGGATTTAGTTCGACCAGCGCGGCCGAGCACCAAAACAGTGTGGTCCGCGCTGGGTAGGTTCAGAGAGCATTTTCTTCCC
The DNA here is from genome assembly GCA_026770625.1 of Nicotiana glauca. Classification (NCBI taxonomy): domain Eukaryota; kingdom Viridiplantae; phylum Streptophyta; class Magnoliopsida; order Solanales; family Solanaceae; genus Nicotiana; species Nicotiana glauca. The sequence continues at coordinate 323,258 of MU728737.1, forward strand.
TTTTCGGAGCGGCCGCATGGCATTTTTGTCTTGTCCGCACCAGCCTCCAGTAAAGTATATAAAACTCGAGATTTTCAGCTATTTTTATAGTTTTTCAAAACCCAAAACATAAGAGGCGATTTTCCAAACAATTCTTCTTCTTCAAAACGATTGGTAAGTGATTTGTACTGTATTTTCTTTACTTCTTAACATCTTTAAACATAATTTCAACTTCAAAATAAGGATTTTAAGGGGGGGAATTTTGGAGTTTAGGGAGAACTAGGGTTCTTAAATTTGGGGGTTTTGGACCTCAATTTGGGGTCCGATTCCAAAACAAATCACATATCTGAGTTCATGGGGGAATGGGTAATCAGGTTTTAATTCGAACCTCGGGTTTTGATCACGTGGACCGGGGGCGTTTTTGGAAATTTTGAGTAAAACTTTGGAAAAACCATTTTTATGCATTCAAACCAATTCATATAGTGTTTATTAAAGTAATTAAACAATTTATAATTAGATTCGAGCGCATTGGAGGTTGAATCACGAGGTAAAGCAATAGTTGAAGGTTAAGCAGATTTCAAGGCTTTGAGGTAAGTGTTTGGTCTAACCCTAGCTTGAGGGAATAAGAGTTGAGTATTGTTGCTAATTGCTATGTGATTGCGTACGATGTATAGACATAGTGACGAGTATGTATATATTGGTGTCTAGCATGACCGTGAGTCCTTATAATGTGATTATCATGAGCTGGCTGTGAATTCCATGTTATTAGAGGATGTCTATATATTGTGAATGACGTGTGAACAGTAAATGATCATTAAATTATTTGGAGCATTGGCTCAGAATAGTAAATTGAATTATAAGATAAGTAAAGTAAAGAAAAATGAGACATTGTTGATTATTCCCTTGCCGGAACGTAAGTATTTAATGTATTCGCCCTTACCTGGATGATTGAACTATTAATTGTGCTCCATTGCCGAGATGTTTGCTATGTATTTGTCTGCTGTGTGTCCCATAATTGTGACTGTTGCTTGGGGACTCAGACTGTTAAATGATATTGAGGAGCGGGTTACACGCCGCAACAAATGATACTGAGGATCGGGTTGCACGCCGCAACAATGATAAATGATAAATAATGTGGGTCGGGTTGCACGCCGCAACAATGGTAATTGTGGAGTGGGTTACACGCTGCAACAGTTGTTGATATCTGTGGTTATTCCTGAATATTGATTTCTTGTTTCATTGTGGGCTTTAAGCTATTTGGTGGTTACTCTAGATTATTGTTAATTGTATTTTCCCATAGCATGTCCCCCTCCCGTGTTGTTATTTACTTGGTATTCGATTTCCGCTGTATATTTATAACTGCACAGGTTTATGTGGTGTCCAGTCTAGCCTCGTCACTACTTCGCCGGGGTTAGGCTAGGCACTTACCAGCACATGGGGTCGGTTGTGCTGATACTACACTTCTGTGCATTTTTGTATAGGTCCAGGTTTTGAGCAATAGCAGTAGTTCGGGAGCTGGATTTTTATTACCACGAGACTGAGGTAGCTTGTAGGCGTCCGCAGGCCCGACGTCTCTTCTTATGTTTTTCATTTATACTGTGGTCTCATTGTTTCGAGGCAGACAACTGTTATGTTTCTTTCAGACCTTTATATGTAGTTTATTCTTAGTGGTTCGTGAGTATGTAACACCAAAACTTGGGTAGAGGATATTGTTGAGTATTTCGTATTTATTTCAGACATATAAAATTAGACTTTCACAGTTAGTGTTACTATTATTATTGATGCTATAATTGATAATAGAACGGTTTTACTAATAATGAAAACGGTAAGTAAATTGGCTTGCCTAGCTACCACGAGTAGGCGCCATCACGATCCCGATGGTAGGAAATCCCGGTTGTGACACTCAATCACCGCCTTTCCCTTAGTTTCCACCTCTGAACCACTTGTATCTAATCATAATTAACTTAAAAATATCAATTATCGCTAAAGAAATCAATTCCAATACATGATTATAAGTTTTCCAATAATTCCCCAAAAAAGTCAAAAACCGACTCAGGCCCGCTTGGTTAAAACTCGAGGTTCGGACCAAAACCTGTTCACCCATTCACCCACGAGCTCAAATATGTAATTAGTTTCGAAATCCGACCCCAAATCGAGGTCTAAATTCCCAAATTTGCAAAATATCTAATTCTTCCTAAAATCCCTAATTCTACCATGGAAGAACAAGATTTAGGGATAAAAATTTAATGGGTGTTGATGAAAATAGAAGGAAATGAGTTGAAGTGTTACGCCCTGCAATATTACGTCGATATTACGTTCTGCATATTAAATTACTACGATGTTGCACCTTATAATATTTGTAGACATATAATCTTTGACCCTCCCCGAGATTTTACATATGTTAGCATCCAAATATTTAGTTTAGGTCTATTATGGCTATTTGAACAAGTTTTGACTCTTTTACTTTATTTTATCACAGAATAAAAATTATAAAAAATATTTTCTTTTATTTAGCTAATTGATATCTTATGTAGTTACTTTTAGTTTATCCATCTTACATAAAATTTAAAAATATAAAGATAGTTCCACTTTGTTTTCAAATATATTAGTGTTTTGGTAGTAGTATTATTTTAATTTTGAGATGATTTTAATCTAATACTATCCTATTTTTAGTATATTCTTTGGAAAAAAAATACATAGAACAATTTCATTTTAATTCCATTTCAGTTAAAGTCAATTGTTAATTATATTTTATTATCTGTGATACTTTTATCAGCCCTTGAAAAAGAAGAATGAATTTTGGGCCAATTTTGTGTCTTGAGGGTCCAATTTTAGGCCCATTTTTAGAATTTTTCTTTAGCCCATAACCCCCCCCCCCCCCAACTTCCCTAAAATGACCTAATCCTTAACCTATTCTTCTACACACAAACAACAACAACAACAACAACACAGTATAATCCCGCTTAGTGGGGTCTGGAGAGGGTAGTGTATACGCAGACCTTACCCCTACCCTGGGGTAGAGAGACTGTTTCTAAATAGACACCCGGCATCCTTCCCTCCAAGAACTTCCCATCTTGCTCTTGGAAAGACTCAAACTCACAACCTCTTGAATGGAAGTGGGGTTGCTCTACCCACAAAAATAGACAAAAAACAAGCAGCCATCTTCATCTACACACAACCAAAAAAGCCACTAACAAGAACACAAGAACTCCACCCCCTCACCACCAATCAGCTGCCCACCTAGCCATATCTCCCAGCAGCTTCAACACACACACATACGAGCAGAAACCGGCGACCACTCTCAAATCCTTACCTCCATTCCGCCCCGAAAAACCCAATGACACCCCTCCCTGCTCCAACCAAGAACGAATGCTCAACCCTCTCTCAACCCCATCTCTGCCGCCAGACCCATCCATCTGCCCCAAACCCGCCGGAAAGTTGGCCTCCCTCTTAACTTCCCTACTTCTCTCACTTGATAAACGATTTTTTGGGGAAAAGAAAACTAAAAGGATCGGATATTTCTGCTTCTGCAGCTTCGGTTTTGGGGATTTTTGTTTCAAATAAGGATTTTGTTTGAGACACTGTTGGTTTGAAAGTCGAGGTGCCGGTCGAGGTTATTTTCATGGTCCACGGATCCATCTCTTGCTGCTATTACATTTTCAGTCAGATTTCAATCGTCGGGTTGGCTGTAATTGAATTCTCGTTAATAGAAAGGAAAGCTCCTGAGGTCTATATCTCTTTGCTCATCCTACTTGATTTCTATTTGGTTGTTTTATTGTTAATATCTGTTCTTGTTTCAATTGTTTTTTCATTGTTTTGCTGCATAAGTATTTCATGATCTATAGTTAAGTGAGTTCGGATGATTTTGCCATCTTCTCTAGGAATCCAACTGGTTTAGACTTGAAAATACTACTCTATTTGCTAAGCAAAAGAGACGAGCATCACATTCTCGGTTATTTCCTGTTTAACTCCTTGATTTGCTTCTAAATGGTTGTTGATTACTCTAGTTAGTTAATTCCTTATATGTGACACGTAGTTAATGAATACATGGCACCAGTTCATTAATCAAAAGAGGGATAAAGGAATGGATATTGTTTGGGTTGTGGGAGTGATTTTAGATGGGATAGTAATCTGGTTAATCGAAAAATAAACGGGTTGAGCTTTGGTCACAGTGTACATATGTGTATTGGGTTTAATATTAACTTTATTTTTATTTCATTATTTAATCGCTAATAGTATGTTTAGGCCGTCAATATTTGGGCAGACAAGCCTTAGGATTTTTGTTAGTTTTGAGGCGAGAGGTCGTTCCCTTAGTTAAATGTATCCGTGGAATGCTCCAAAGGATTTATATATATTTTTATCCGGGGTATGCCCCATAGTATCATGTATTTGGAGGCCATGATGAACTCCGTGAAAAAGTATAGTATATATTAGTAGTTAGGATTTAACTTTTATTTTCTTATTTTATTTTCTTTCGGTTAGGTGGGGACGACCTCGGGGATCTAGTGTGTTTATTTCATTTTGTGTGTCTTTGCCTCAATTAGAATATCCTTTAAAGCTGTCTTGATCAATTACGCAACCGTAATTTTCACGATACTTGGGAGTGCCTAACACCTTCTTCCAGAATTAATTGAACCCTCTTACCTTGAATCTCTAGTGCAAATTGGTTTATGAGTCAAATGTGTTGTGAAGGTAAATTATTTTTTTTTTAAAACGGTGACCTGGCACACCGAAATCAAATGGTAGATTGTGACTCTGAAAATCCTTCGAAATACAATCTTTTTGTCACTTTCAATTTTGAAAACCTTTCGAGCTTTACAAATTTTTTTATTAATTTAAGAGGGTTAGTGAGGTAAAAAAAGAGTTGTGATAGCTCTGTCGACTCTACTGGGGAATTGCAGGTTCGAGCTCATACTTGATCTTGTTGGTTTTTAGGATATTAGATTGAGGTGTTTGTTTTTTTTATTTGCTTTTTTATTTTTTTTATTTGTCTTATTTTCTGTTTTGTTGGTTATTTGTTTATCGCTTTTCCGTATGTGTTTACTGCTTTCTAACTATCATCATTTGCATCACCATGGGTTTTCTTTTTGTAACAAGTCTTCCGGAGTACGTTTGAGCATACACGACCTTTTTGTGAGTCACCCGTGTCTTTAGGGGGGTGGCGTGAGAGCGTGGAGTGGGCGGACAGCTAGAGCAGTCGCCATCGATCACGTGCCGCGCCGAATTGCCTTGTCTAGTGAACCCCAAACTTAAGTCAACCTTTAGGTCATGCTTATTTGCATCATGTCATTTACACTTAGCAGGATTCGGTCCCAGGCATCGTGTCCCTTTCTAGGAGACCTATCTAAATTATGTCAAAACGGGCCCATGACCCAAAAATACATTTAATCATCCCTATGTGCTACATGCTGCATTCTTTAAGGGTAAATGAGTCATTTGGTAGACCAATGATAGTTGAGGGCAAATGAAAAGAAAAGATGGTGAAGTATTAAGATGAAGCAAGTAGGGCCCAATTATATTTTTCTTTCATAACTTTTTCAAGAAAAGACCAAAAAATAAATAAATAAAAAACCCAAAAAGATTTTGCACTTTTCCATCATTTTTCAGAAAATCAAAGGAAAAAAAAAAGAAAATCCAAAAAGATTTTACATGTTTCATCATTTTTCAGAAAAGACAAATATATTTTCTCCAAATCAATTAATGTTCTCTCTAGTATCCAATCTTCCTGAACTACGTATACCTGATTCTGGTCTTTCGTGGCGGGATACATAGGCAGCCCACATAGGGTCCGGTCTTCCTAGTAAGCCTTAGGTTCTTGGCTTCGCGGGGGTTGTAGCCTAATCTTGCGTGTTTCGCCACATTTGGAATTGGCCATTTTTGCAAAATAGGGCTATTTTCTCAAAGTAGTTTGTTACCTCATGTCTTAGAGCCCTGAGACTACAACAAGGTGTCCTCTCAGTTTTAAGGTCCATTCCTATTGAATTGGCATGTCTAGCAACTTTGGGCCACAACGGTTATTCTTGGAAAATGGGGCCATTTTTGAAAAAGTGGTTCAATGAAATCTCTTAGAATCTTGAGTCCACAATTAGGTGTAATATTACGTTAAGGCCCATCCTTATGGAGTTTGCATCTTTAACCACTTTTGGCCTTATCGATCATTTTTGTAAAAATAGATCATTTCCGCAAATTAATTTTGGGCCATGATTTTTGGGAGTTTGAATCTAGATAAGCCTTAGTATGACATTTATCATGGCATAGAGGTCAATCTTGTTGAGTTTGTACTAATAGACACCCTTGGCCACGCAGGTTAATTTTCTAAAATAGCCCAATCGTGTTGTGCATGAGTCTGGTAGGAGGCATTGTGGCGTCGCATAGTGTCTCGAGTTACTAAGAGCCTGTTTGGTCAAGCTTATTGGAGGCAAAAAGTACTTTTTTGTCAAAAAAGTACTTTTTGAAAAATTTATTGTGTTTGACAAAAATAAAAAAGTACTTTTGGCCAACAGCAGAAGCAGTTTTTCTTCTTTTGGGAAGAAGCAGAAAATTCTAGCTTCTTCCAAGAAGCAGAAGCAGAAGCAGAAAATTAATTTATTCAAGACAAAACTATCCTCACCATAAATTTATATTTTTCAAATTATCCTTATATATATATATCTTTAGTTTGAATGGTAAAGATGAGAAATTTACTAATATCGAGTGCTAAAAAATGAATAAATAAAGCAAATTATTTTCTTATGTACAAGCAATATTATTTAAATTGATCTCCAAATTTATTTTACTTTTGTACTTTCGATCCTAATAATTTTCGTTTCAAAACCCTTTATCTCCAAGAGATTTCTACCTCTTGTAAGAGAGTGAATTCTTTTGAAATTATGAAGTATTTCTTAATAATCGTTGGAAGTACTACAACGACTTTATGTTGAACTTTTCTTTATATATATATATATATATATATGTGTGTGTGTGTGTGTGTGTGTGTGTGTTTGATATATTTAATTATTAAAATAATGGTAGAAATTAAAAAAAAATTATTCAAGATGAAGCAAAAACCAATGAAAAGACAAAAACGATTTTGAAAGATTCGTGTATCTT